>JAKVQY010000288.1:0-17994 GCA_030463045.1 Geotrichum macrosporum
TGACGTGAGTTGTAGGTCGCGCCAAAACCGTAGTAAAGTTGCGAGGGTCGAACTCTGGGGGCTCGTTGTCCAAAACAAGGCCGCGTAAGATAGTGTCTGGCGAGACCGTGAGAGACTGAGAAAGCTGTTGATACTTCTCCGCGTTCCTCGTGCGGCGGTGTGTTTCATACGCCTTTGTGATAGCGTGAGATCCAGGGCACTGCTGAATTTGGGCACTGAACGGGTTTGAAGAAGATGCAGGAAGGCCCATAGAAGCTTGTTTGTCCATGCTTTGAGGAAGCTGGCAAGGCGAGACGTCGACGGTCATGGCGATTGTGGAATTACGTACTCTAAAAAAACAACCTCTAGTATGGCAGATAACAGTAATCAGAGATAGAAATGAGCGCTGGAGGAGTTTAACGGGACAAGATATTCAAAACGAGGTTTCAACAAATGAAGGAAGATGGCGAAAAATATGAAGAAAGAGAGAAAAGAGAGAGAAGAAAAAACAAAAAGTTCAGGAAAGAATGGAGTATTTATTGACGTAATAGTCGCGCTTGGCACATTTGATGACGGTAAAGAGAAGCTTAAATATCTTTAATTCTTTTTTTTGATTTTTTTTTACTTTCTTTCACAGATATCCAGTTCGAATTCTAGCACCATCATATACAGGCTATTTTATAGTATTCATGATCAAGAACACGAGGAGGGAATCATAATCTGGTGTTCCAATTATAATGCAGTGATCATAATGCCCAAGATTGAGAGGGTTCACAGGATCACAGACACTCGTTTTAGCGTTTGAAGTCAACTTTATGGACGAGGTTAATTATAGAATCACGCAGATTTCCAGCTTCAAGTGATTTTAGTGACACTGGTTCTTAAACGTCTTCAATTACAGGGTTGTCGCTGGAGAGCGCTCTACTGCAAGCTTGAGAAACTTTGTTCAGTTCAAAGTTCAAGCTGAAATACACCGACGGCGAGAAACGGTAGATATTAAAACTGAAAGTGAGACATGACCTGACTGAAGGCAACGAAATAAAATTTCTCTTCACCAGTCGAATTCTCGGCGACCCCAGTTATGGTCCATTGTACACCGTCTTTACGCGTAAAAGCCTGACGCTAAAGTGTTTGCCAGTTGCTGGTTTCGTGAGAAAACAACTAAACCTCCGCCTGAAACCTAATTTTTTCTTCCTTCTTTTCTACCTGTATACCACGAATATTCTTAATATTGATTCCTTCTAAACGAGTTGTTATTCTGAATCATCATCTTGACCGAAATGCCAACCAGTTCATCTGCCTCATCAAAGTGCGTGCAGTGTTCTGAAAGTATTTTTAATGTATCCTGTACAGCCGCATGTTTACTTGGTTCCAAATTCGCAAATTCCCACATCAAACCTTCATTCTCTCCTTCCATCGACCTAAACAACAACATAGCAATGCCGCCCACGAAAACTGTACTGACCGAGTCAAAGGCCTTCAAGTTTGCAGGCTTTGAGACTATTAATGATAAGGTCTTGCGTGAAATGAACGAGCGTGCAAAGAGTAAGTATGGATTCTGTTTTGCCCGAAACGTGGCCAAACTAACCAAAATACTTTAGACATTATACAAAGCAACACGAATAACGATGTCAAAACCCCTTCAAAGTCCACTTCGGCTTCTACAGCTGCTGCTGCCATTCGGCGATCATCCAAGCACACTCCGACCAGTGCTGGCCGCAAAAAGCGATACTCTTCTATCCATAATCGACGGTTTGCCAAGATGGATTCAATCTCTTCCCACTATGCCATAACAACACGAGAAGTCCATGAAACAAAACCAGTCAGCACTGTTGATGGAAATGACGGAGATCAAGACGATAATGATTTTGAGGATTTTGCTCATGATGCCCCGAATCAGTCTGCCGATCCAACATCGCCAACAAAACGGCTTGTTAAAACGACCTTGTCTGCAGCCCCTAAGCGCCGCAAAATGGATGTATGTGGTAGAATGGTAGAACTCAAGAGTTCAGGCACCAGATTAAATCTTCGAGAGGCTGCAAAAGTCAGATCAAAGAGACTGACAACTCCTCCTTTGGACCAGTATAAAGTTGCTGCGGCAGCTGAAAATCGAACAAGACCTGCTGGGCCTAGAAAAATCCCAGTTTCACCGTCTAAGACAAGTACTATCCAAAAGTCGACTTCTAGTCGCAGCATATCCAGTCTTTCTATAGCGCGTGGTATATCTAGCCTATCTTCGAGTAGAAACATTGCTGGTATCGACGTATTCCGCCCAGATCCAAGTAACAAATCCAAGATTCCTGCTGGAATAAAGGAAGATGCCAGTCGAGCTGGAATAGCAGAAGAGCTATTGAAACCAAGTACTCAAGATACTCAAAGTGCTCGCAAACCTCTTTCCACATCGAGATCAATGAGGAGCCTGCAAGAAACAAAGCCCCAACAGAATTCTAGACTCTTACCAACTCAGCATCAAATTTCAACAAGACTTCCAAATTCTTTGCAAGCCAGCCCATCAATGCCGTCACTCAGAGATCGGTCACATTTGGATGTTTCCCGTGGAATCAAACCAACGGCCGCTTTGAAGTCACGCATTCCAAGGTCAACTTCAATAAGCAGTGTGCCAACTTTGAGACGGTCGGAGTCTGTAGCTTCAATACGGCCAACAAGTCCTCGGAATGCTCCCGTGCAAACATCCCGAGGTACACGGATTGCTAGCGACAGCAGCAAAAGTAGATCTCGAAAGGACGCTAGCAGTATCGAGTGGAACATGACCTAAGACAACTTTATTTATAACTTTAATACCAATACACAGGGAAGTTTACGCGATATTTTTTTTAAACTTATAGGTGATTTGAGAATACTGAACTTGTTCAAGGTTGTAGATGAACCAGTTCACTTTGGTAAATCCTAAATAACCCCACAGAACACAACATTGTGGCTTATTTTGTAATACTATAGATGCCCATATTGAATGTAGTCTGTTTTTGTAGCCAATCTTCACGAAAGTAAGCAATGAACCAAGCGTTGCTGCATAGCTTCAAAGTTCACTTAAGATCTAAAAAAATGCCGCCAGGGATCTTATCAAGGTTCTCTGTAAACTATACCGAGGTCAATTGAAGTTGCAAGTCTCGTTTCCTTAAATCTCATGGCCGAGGAATAAATTTATTACCGGAAAGATCGACCATTGTTTCTTCCTTCTTCCGCATTCACATAGCTTAAGAAAAAATGAACGATTGTGTTACCAAAGTTAACAAATTTTTAGCTCCAACCCAGACGTCGACCATTCTTCTTTAGTCATATTGCTAAGAGTGGTGCTTGAAACCTTTGGAAACATTATACAGTGAAATAGCTCAGTTTCACACGGGGAACTAAAATTAAACCAAGAAACACTTTACGTCCCTTTAATCTTGTGGTTGATTTGTTGTCATTTTTACAACCAGGGAGTGCAATAACCTTTTAGCAGGCTAGACACTGCCTTAACTAATTCCATTTGGGAACTCTCCAGTAGAAGAACTCGCAACTAAGACTATTAAATAATTCCTCTTCAAGCGAAATGCTAAACCCTGCGTAACTTGATCTCTTTAGCGGCAGTTTCTATAAAAGATATCAAGTCTATCTCTCAACGTAGATACTCGAGCTATCCTAAAACCGTCGAGATGAAAACACTGCGAGCTACTCGAAAAAACCCCAAACAACTTTAACTTCAAGCTCTTCTTCAAGTCTGAGCAGGCTTGCCTGACTATTAATCTTCCCGCATACTTCTTATAACACAAATTGCAATGCTGCAAGAATTACTGCTCACCGACAAAGTCCCAAAACTTCTAGACCAAGTCAATTTCAGTCATCGAAAAAAAAAACCAAGACTCCTTAAGCTATTACTTGCGATATTTCTGAAAGTTGCTTGAATACTCAAGGCAGAAGAGGGTTCTAATTGGACGTGGATTATTGCGACTTTTTGTGTGACCGGCTCTACCTACTCCCCAAGATTCAGTACTTGGTTTCCTATTTGCAGCCTTGCAGAGGCCTCCTCCTCGACGAAAACACAGCCAACCCAGTCCAAGAGGTTTTATTCCTTCTTATTTTTTTTTTTTTTCATTATTTTTTTCTTCTATATAACAAGAGTCTGCTCTTCTGACTTCCCTACTTTTCCTTGTTGAAAGAAACTTACACATTAATGCCAGCTAATCGTGTGCTTACTAGAACCGAGGGGTCAAAAATCATTCATTTGTCTCCATGGTCGTCTCCCGACCTGTTCCAAGGCAATATCGCCGAATTTATGCTAACTTCCCCTGCTCTTAAATCAGCTGGATCGAAACCGATATTTATTGATGCTTTGGACTCTTCTAACATCATCACTGCGGACACGCTGCGCACTGCTGTTGGCAAGCTAGCTTACGTCTTGAAAACTCAGTTCGGCGTACAGGATGGTGATACTGTGTGCCTGCTGCTCGCAAATTCAATCTACTTGCCCCTTCTCCACTTGGGTATCCTAGCACTTGGTGCAGTTGTCAGTCCAGCCAATGTCGCATATTTGCCAAACGAACTGGAGCACCAACTAAATGTCTCAGACGCCAAAATAATCATCACACAGGAATCTGGTAGCCTCGTTGAGACTGCACACAAAGCAGTTGAGCTGCTTAGCAGTCACAGCAGTAACAAAAAGAGGGCAGATGTCGTCACCCTTCAACAAGTTTGGGAGCTGAGCTTGAAAGCAGTCAACTCGATGGAGCCTGTAAAACTATCCGGCGACTCTTGCATGGTGAAACCAGCTTACTACTGTTTTTCAAGTGGAACGAGTGGCCCTCCAAAGGGAGTCTGGACAACACACTATAACATTACTTCCAACGTTATTCAACAGGTCAAAAGTGCCGGAGACACCCTTTACAAGCAAGGCACAGTATTCGCCGCCGTACTGCCCATGTCACACATCTACGCCTTGTCTACTTTTGTATACACACAACCGTACCTGGGAAATACCTCCGTTATCTTTGAAAAATTTGATTTTGAGCAGGTTTTAGCCAAAATCTCCGAGCATGCCATTTCTTTGCTACACATTGTGCCGCCCATGGCTGTCCTTTTTGCTAAATCCCCTCTAGTCGACAAGTACCCAAAAGTGCGCAAGTCTGTTACCGGCATCTTATCTGGCGCTGCACCACTTGGTCCCTCGCTGAGCAGTCAAGTTATTGACCGCTTGGGCTGGCAGATCTGGCAGACATACGGGTTGACAGAGACTTCTCCTATTGTGCATTTCCCAACTTTTGATACAAAGAATTACGACAACACCAGTGTTGGCTGGTTGCTGCCTGGCTTAGAAGCCCGCTTGGTAGATGAAAACGGGGTAGATGTAAGCGATTTTAACGCCCGAGGCGAGCTCTGGTTGCGTGGGCCGAACATTATGAAGGGGTATCTTAAGAACCCCAAGGCCACTGCCGAAACCTTTAGTCAAGATGGACAATGGCTTCGAACCGGTGATGTTGCAGTGGTGAGCGAACAGGGTCAATGGCGCATTGTGGACCGGTTCAAAGAGCTTATCAAATCCAAAGGTTTCCAAGTGGCCCCTGCTGAGCTAGAATCCATACTACTATCCCATCCTGATGTTGCTGATGCCGCAGTAGCAGGTATATATCTTCCGGACGAGGGTACTGAGCTACCGCGTGCGTATGTTGTTCTTCGAAACAATGCAAAACCATTGGATATTAAGGCGTGGATGGACAAAAAGGTCTCAAAACACAAGCGACTTTGGGGAGGCTTGGTTGTATTGGATGTAGTCCCCAAGACAGCATCTGGTAAAATTCAAAGACGGTTGTTGCGAGACAGAACTGGAGACGTCGTCCATGGATTCCGCGTCGCCAAGTCCAAGCTGTAGTTACCATTTAGAGACATTTATTCCAAGAGATACCCTGTTATATATCTAATTCACTCAAACCTCTTTTTAGACCCGATTAGCAAGCCTCGGTAGGTCGTCTTGACCACTTTTGAGCTTTCAAGTTTAAATCTCCAAGAAATGTCTAGCGTTACTCGTATTTCCGAGGAAATCTTCAAATATTCCTATTGAGGTAAACCTTCATGGGGCTTCTACTGGCTAGATAAATGTCAGCACAATCATGCAGAAATTGGAAATTAATCATGGAGATCTCAACGCGTCATTTTGTTGTTTGGTTGTTGAGGACCTGAAACGAGCCGAGCAGCGTTCGGATAATTTGGAAAAGTTTGGTTGGCGTGCCACTTGGGCATCTCAGCAACCTTTTTTTTTTGATCCTCTAGCTTCTGGATGTCGAGGCTGCGGGCATTTGCAACTCGAGATGAGACTCAATGCGCAGACAAAGAACTCAAGTCCTAAAGGCTACCCCACATTTTACTGTGTGCAAGAGCTCTCAAAAATAACCAAATCCACTGAACAAGTTAGTGAACCTCGGTATTTCTATAACCAAGATTTTCCCCCACATTTGCCTCTCGTATCTCTCAACATGAAGGTCTGATTCGCATTAGTATGGAATTGCCTATATAAGCATCCATCGTTCTCTCTTGAATTCTCCAATGGAAAAATACATCTCATACTGTTTTACTTACAACATCCTGCAGAAATGACAATAACGACTTCTCTTCCATATACCCGCGTCGAGGGTTCCCAGGTCATCCACTCGTCTCCATGGACTAAAGACCTGGACAAGTATTTTAGAGGAAATATTGCTCAATTTTATATCGAGTCGCCTTTTCTCGCAAAAACCCCGAACGCAAAAATTTATATTGACGCAAATGACTCGTCCTCCTTTTTGACTGCAGCACAAACCATCGAGTACATTAAAAAGATTGCATACGTGCTCAAGAACTCATACGGAATTGACGAGCACGACACTGTTTGCACGTTTTCTCCAAATTCAATCCATGTCCCCGTCAGCATGCTTGGCGTTCTGGCGGCAGGCGGGGTAGTTTCTCCTGCTAATATCGCGTACGTCCCAAGGGAGTTGAGCCGTCAGCTCGAGGTTTCTCAGGCCAAGCTTATTCTTACAACGAAAGAGCTCTTCCAAACAGCTAAGGACGCACTTACTGCTATACCTGATGCTAATTTAGTCGTAAAAAATGTCGTTCTAATTGACGATCTTATTAAGCAAGTCAAAGACAAATCTACTGGCAAACTTGAGCCAGTCAAGTTTGCAGATAATGAACTTGAAACCAGACACGCCTTTTACTGTTTTTCGTCCGGAACGAGTGGGCTTCCCAAGGGTGTAATTAGCTCACACTTTAACCTGATTTCAAATGTTTTCCAGCAATTGAGAGCAACGTACTTTTACACAAACGAGTACGTCTTTGGAGGGTTCCTTCCCTTGTCTCACATATTCGGGCTATCGAAGTACTGCCTGACTATGCCATATATTGGAGCTACCAGCATCATTTTTCCGAAATTTGACTTTGAGCTTGTCCTGCAAAAAGTAACTGAGCACAAAATCAACATTATGCACATTGTGCCGCCAGTGGCTGTTCTCCTCGCAAAATCTCCCCTCGTTGAAAAGTTTCCAGAAGTCAGTAAGCATCTAAAATACATGCTGTCTGGTGCCGCCCCACTCAGTAAGACCCTTGCGCAATCTGTCGAAGCTCGCCTAAAAGCGCGGGTTTACCAAGGCTATGGACTTACTGAAACCTCGCCCGTGTCTCATTCATTCACATGGGACGAGGGGCACTACGACATTTCCAACATTGGCTGGCTTGTTCCCAACATGGAAGGTCGGCTTGTCGACGAGTCGGGCAACGACGTTACTACTCCAGACACGCCAGGCGAAATCTATATGCGAGGACCCAACGTCTTCAAAGGATACATTCGAAACCCGGAGTCTACTGCTGCCTCCTTTGAAGGCGATTGGTTTAAAACTGGTGATGTTGCTCAGGTGGACACTCACGGCAGTTGGAAGATTGTTGATCGTGTAAAGGAATTAATCAAGTCCCACGGATTTCAAGTTGCTCCGGCTGAGCTCGAGGGTCTCCTTCTTACCAATCCCGATGTCGCTGATGTAGCTGTTACTGCTCTCAATGCAGTTGAAGAAGGTACAGAGTATCCGCGTGCATTTGTCGTTCTCAACAATAACGCAAATCCGCTAGATGTTCTGGCATGGTTCAACGGCAAGGTAGCGAAGCATAAACGGCTTTATGGAGGTATTGTTGCGGTCAAAGAGATTCCAAAGAGTCCTTCAGGAAAAATTTTAAGAAGGCTATTAAAGAATACAGTTCCAGAGGTTGTTCACGGATTTCCAAGAACTAATGCTAAACTATAAGTGGTGTGGAGGTGTGTGCCACAAACCTGGAGTACAAAAAAAAATTGTTAGGTCAGATAATATCAAGATTTAGATCGAGATATCTATTTACTACAAAAATTCGCACTACGCATATTCCAGATTGCCTCGAAATTATCAAAAAGCGATAGGTAGAACTAGAGTAAAACACTTTAGCTTATTTAATCAACGGTGCCAATCTGTTGCTTAAGTGAAGCGACGCTGTAATAAAATGCTGATTATTTCTTATACTTGAAGACATTCCTAATACACGTTAATCTAAAGTCCGCTGATCTATAAGTGATTCAATAGTCCACAACTACTTGTTAAAAACCTCCTTTTCCAACCTTGCAAGAGCCCGCTTATACCCGTCCTCCTGTCTATAAAATTCTCTTGTACCCTCCGGTTCAATGACATCTTCCAAAATGTACTTTTCCACTTGTCTTCCGTTTTCCCTGTAAATGCGGTCAGCAATTCCGCTCCAAAAGTACTTATGTTCACCATGATCGCACGCAAAAGACCAGGCAGTACCAGTCTCTCCTGCTCGTGCGGTACGCCCTACGCGATGCACATATTCTCGCTTCCCCGGCGGTAAGTCGTAGTTAAACACGTTACGGATTTGACTAATATCAATACCACGGGCAATTAGGTCAGTGCACACTAAAAGATTGATACGGCCTTCAGCGAAGGCTGCAAGAGTTTTACGACGTTGTGCAGCATCCACTTCTGCGCTGCATCGATCGATTATAAGACCAGTATGAAATACTTCCTCGTCAATCAACTTTAGTAACCGTGACAGACGTGCTGCTGCCTCGTTGGATTTGACAAACACGAGTATATATGACTTAATTGGTTCTGCAGGCCGGAATAGCAGCTGCAAAAGACGTAAAGGTTTAAGTGAAGCACTTTTGATAGGAACTAGCCGTTCTGTGAGAGTAGCGGGTACCATGAATTCCATGCGATCATTTTCAGCTGCAGCGATATCTGCACTGGCACCTCTGCCAACCACATAAACCTGCGGATGCCTAATCCGCAAATTTGCCATCTTTTCTGGATCCCTCGTCAGTGTTGCAGAGAAAATAAGCTTCTGTGCAATTCTGCGCCATTGTGCATACAAGGGAGACACATTCAGGCCTGGCGGCTCAATTGCGTTCATAACAACTTCTACCCACTCTTGAAAACTTTGGTTCAGTAACCTATCGGCCTCATCCACAACCAAATACTGCAAATTTGAAAGCGAGAACCCTGGCGTTGACCGAATATGGTCCACAAGTCTACCAGGCGTCGTTATTAAAATATCTGGCACGGTTGATGTAATCAGTTTCTGCTCGTCTTTGAATTTTCGCTCACCCCTAAGTGTCGTTACACGCAGATTAGTTCCCTTTGCAAGTGCCTCCATGACAGTCCGCACTTGCTGAATCAGTGGTTTAGTAGGAAGTAAAATTAGCGCTCTTACTCTAGGTACAACTCGCTTAGAAAGCGCTTCGATAATTGGTATGCTGTATGCCAGAGTCTTACCGCTACCTGTTGCTGCATTAACAAGAATATCAGGCCTGACATCTGGTGAGAGGTCTTGAACACCTGCCAATAGCGGAGGTAACACAGCTGCTTGAACCGCAAACGCCTCTGTGAAGTTTTGTGCTTTCAAATTTGTCCGCATACGACTACTCAGTCCTTCAATACTGGTAAACGGGATCCTAATTTCAGATTCAACATGTACGGGATCAGCCATCCATTTTGGAACAGCAGAAGCTGCGGCTGCTGCTAATTTTCTAGCCGAAATCTTTGGTGTTTGTACGTCGTCTTCAACAACTGCTGCCGGTCGGTTCCTAGCAAAGGGCAAAGGCACAAGATCTGCTGGTACAATTGTTGCTTCTTTCCTTTGTAGAGCAGCTCTTACTTCGGCATCAACATCATCTTCTGCCGACAGTGGCAGAGCAGCTACTTGTTTTCCTTCTCCCTCTTCTTGTTTTTGATCAAGATTATATACTGACAAGGGAATAGCCCTTGCTGCCTGTTGAAATCTTTTGTAAAAGTTTGCATACTTGGAGTCCACGGATTCCTCTACTGCAATAGTAGCATCGTTCATTTCTTGGTCATCGTTCTGATCGGGACTTTCGTCATCGCTTTCTTCGTCGTCTGTGTAGTTTGGTACAGTTAAAGGCAGAGAGAAATTTGACTTCTCGCCTTCATCGACATCATCCAGCTTTCTCTTGCGATCTCCTTTGTCACGCTTACCCGAGCCCATCCTTGCAAATAGTAATATAGACAAGACTGAAGCGATCAAGAATATCTGGATATGAATGGAAAAAAAAATTCTCGAGCCTCACGTATCCTAACCCTGACCTAAGTGAAAGTGGATTTTTAAAAAATTGTTAAAATACTCACTACCACATACATAACACATCTACACAATTACCATGCGTCCTGCCTTACTATTGCTACGGCGATCGGCCTGGAAGGGTATGATGGATTAAATGACTTAGTGTGAGATTTTTTTTTCTAACTAGCTAGGTCCCCATATTGTTCCCTTGCCCCTTCGTGAGGCCTCCGAAAAGAAAGTACCTATTCGAACGAATGCCCGTTCATGTACTATCTTGCCAAGTTTTGTTGGGCTCAAGTTCCAGGTTCATAACGGCAAAGAATATGTCGCTTTTGAAGTTACAGACGATATGGTTGGAAGCAAGTTGGGCGAATTTGCTCCTACGAGAGCCCGGTTTTCATTTAAGGAAGGTCGATAGATGTGAGCAAACAACTAATAAAAAAAATTGTATATAGCATGAAAAGAAAATATAAAATAGTTATCGGCGAGACCTTCTATCGTCTAGTGCATCCTTCAAGCGCTGCTCTCGCAGCTCAGCGGTGCGGTCGTATCTTTGTGGCCACATGTTCCATCCTGCTAATCGTACTACCAGGCATGTCGCATTATCATCACCTCCAAGCGCTTCCGCATATTTAACGATTTCTTCGGCAGCCTGCTGAGGAGTACCTCTGCCAGATCCAGCCATGGAAGCCGTATGCATCACGATGTCAGCCATCTCCTGGTCTGACACCATGCCTGACACACCATCAGATACAATAACTAAAAACCCCTCGTCCCCGCCGAGTGCCCCTATTGTTCGTTCATGTGGCACCCGTGGCACACCAATTTCATTCTCAATGATGTCGGGCTCAGCAGTGACTCCCTGTGCTTTGGCCCGCACGTCGCCAAATGCACGAGTGTTCGCATAGTTTCCAAACCGGGATTCGCCAAAAGAGTCCGTGAAGAAACTTGCGGTATATCTGCGTAGACGTGAGGCTTCGATTGGTGATGACGGGTGGTGATTTGATGTTAAAGGGTGCGCTTCTCCAAACCGATCGCAGATAATGCATCTTGTATCCCCAACATGTGCTACAATCAAGTGTGAAGTTTGACCTTCTTCCCAAAACGCATGCTCAGGGTCTTCTGAGTATAAATATACGGATGTGCACGTAGATCCAGCTGTCTTGTTAATCTGAATAAAATCATAATCTGTTGTTAAAAATGCCGTTGGAATTCGTAATTGCAAATCGTCTATGAAGTTAATATTAAATCAACACATCAGAATCTTCACTCACCCATTGTGGACATATTGGCAATATATCTTTCAAACCCACCTCGCCAGCGCTTCCAATACCCGCCAATGTTTTTCTTGTATTGCTCGGCCACTGCGTCAGCTGAGTGGATGTCACAGTCTTCAACGTACTTAGCCAAGTTGTCTTGCAAAAACTGGCTACATTCTTCTCCGCCATGTCCGTCAAAAATAGCAAAATTAAAAACCTGTCGAAATGCCAGCTTTCCATGCCGTGTCACTATGGGATTAAGTGACGACCCAGCGGGGAGTTGGAGCACGCCAGCATAGTACTTGTCCTCATTATATGGCCGATTCACTCGTGACGTGTAATGACCAAAATACTGTGGAGACTTAAGTAAAGGAACTCGGGCTCGAATAATCTTGTCAGTCTGCCGCATAACGTATGAGTAATAAGTCGAGACACCCCGGCGGCTGTCAGGTTTATAACGAATGCCATTTTTCACTAAACAGCGGTAAGTTAGACCGTTCATCACATAACATTGAAGTAACCCACCATACGGGCATATAGACTTGACTAAAAATTGCCCTCTCAGTTGATGCATTGTCGAGGTCTCAAAGAATAATCATGGTACGACCAAATGTGTGGAGTAGCTTTCCTTAGTGTCTCACGAGAAGATGCCTCAGATATGAAGGTGGAGGAAATATTGGCCCTAACCCATGTTTTTTTTTTTTTTTTTTTTTTTTCACGTTTTCAGCTTACTAGAATTATCTTAGCACTCATTCTAAGGAAGACAAACAACATGGCTGATTTTGATAGAGAAGCTGATGGTAAGCTTGAGGCTTTTGAATTAGGGCAAGAGTTCTAACGTTTTATAGACCAACTGGAGTTTGCCTCGTCCAAGGACGTGGGAGTGTAAGTTGATACGCGTTAGACTCTATGAAAGGCTAACCCGTATCATAGCTTGGCTACTTGTAAGTATAACATTTCCTATCTTTTGTGCTCATTGCTAATATGTATCTAGTCGAGGCTATGAATCTGAAAGGTAATTTTTATTGTCTGGTGCTCCAGTCGGCATACTAACTTTATAGATGATCTACTTCGTGGAATTTACGCTTATGGTTTTGAAGCACCCAGTGCTATTCAAAGTCGCGCCATATCTCAAATCATTAGTGGCAGAGACACTATTGCCCAGGCTCAGTCTGGTACTGGTAAAACTGCCACTTTTTCTATTTCTATGCTCGAGGTTATTGATACGAAGGTTCGCCATCCTCAAGGTATGTTCCCACTATTGCGGTGAAGACATTCTAACCCCACCAGCTATTGTTCTGTCGCCGACTCGAGAACTGGCAGTGCAAATCCAAAATGTCATTATGGCCCTTGGTGACTACATGAATGTCCAATGTCATGCCTGTATTGGTGGACGTAATTTGGGAGATGATATTCGCAAATTTGAGTATGGCCAGCATATTGTTTCTGGCACGCCTGGCCGTGTTAGTGATATGATTCGCAGACAGTATCTCGATACGCGTCATATAAAGATGCTTATTCTTGATGAGGCTGATACTCTTTTGGAAAAAGGATTTCAAGAGCAAATCTACGAAATTTATCGCTACTTGCCTCCAGCAACCCAAGTCGTTGTTGTTTCTGCTACGCTTCCTAACAATGTGCTTCAATTAACCACGAAATTTATGACCGACCCGGTACGCATTCTTGTAAAGCGTGACGAACTGACCCTGGAAGGACTTAAACAGTACTTTATTGCCGTTGAGAAAGAGGAGTGGAAATTTGACACGCTTTGTGACCTGTATGATACACTGACTATCACACAAGCTGTAATTTTCTGTAATACAAAGGCTAAGGTAGACTGGCTAGCGGAGAAAATGAAAGATGCCAACTTCACTGTGGTTTCTATGCATGGCGACATGACGCAGAGTGAACGAGAAAAGATTATGCAGGAATTTCGCCAGGGAAACTCGCGAGTACTTATTTCTACCGATGTCTGGGCCCGTGGTATTGATGTTCAGCAAGTGTCACTGGTTATTAATTATGATATTCCTGGAAATCGTGAGAACTACATCCACCGAATCGGTCGTTCCGGTCGATTTGGACGCAAAGGGTGAGTATGAAATTATTTTGCAAGTGATTTACTAATGATTTAGTGTGGCCATCAACTTTGTTACTGACGAAGAGCTTCGCATTCTTCATGATATCGAGCAATACTACTCGACTCAAATTGACGAGATGCCCATCAACATCAACGATATGATGTAAAAGTCGTAGAACTTATTTAACAGGAATATATTGACTCTTTGATACTTTGCTTTATGTGAATTATACATACATGTTGGCCATCAGATCATGGGCAAGGGTTCAAGTGACTGAGAATTTTTATGTTTTGTCTTTTCACCCTGAGGCTTTTCCTTCTCCCTCTTTTCGTATCGACTTTTTCAAACGTGGTCAATAGAACGTTATCGTTTTACTCTTTCTTTAAGTCATATTTGCCATAATGTTAGACATCATTCAGTTTATTGAGGAAAAGGGTGGCAACCCCGAGCAGATTCGCAAATCTCAGGCGGCTCGTGGAGACAGCGTCGAGCTTGTAGACGAGATCATTAACGACTACAAGGAGTGGACTAAGATTCGATTCGACCTTGACGAGCTCAACAAGTCACTTAATCGTGTGCAAAAGTCCATTGGACTTAAGTTTAAGGCTAAGGAGGATGCAAGTGAGCTCCTCAAGGAGAAGGACGAAATCACGAAGCAAAAGGCTGACCTAATTCTCAAGGAACAGGAGGCAGATGCCGCTCTTCGTAATAAGGTCAATACCATTGGTAACATTGTTCATGAGAGCGTCGTGATTAGCAATGATGAAGAGAATAATGAGCTGGTTCGTGTGTGGGCCCCAGAGGGCAAGGAAGTGGATGCTACCAAAAAGGCTGCTCTCTCCCATCACGAAGTTCTTACTAGACTTGATGGATACGATCCCGAGCGTGGAACAAAGATTTCAGGTCACCGTGGATACTTCTTGCGCGGAGTTGGTGTGTTTTTGAACCAGGCCATGATCAACTATGGTCTTGACTTTTTGGCCAAGCGCAGCTACACCCCACTGCAAGCCCCTGTCATGATGAATAAAGATGTCATGGCTAAGACTGCACAGTTGTCTCAGTTTGACGAAGAACTTTACAAGGTCATTGACGGTACTGATGAGAAATACTTGATTGCTACTAGTGAACAGCCTATCTCTGCTTACCACAGCGGGGAATGGTTTGAGCAACCCGCAGAGCAGCTTCCCAAGCGCTACGCCGGTTACTCTACCTGCTTTCGTCGTGAGGCTGGTTCTCACGGTAAAGATGCATGGGGAATTTTCCGCGTCCACGCTTTTGAAAAGATTGAGCAGTTTGTCCTGACTGAGCCTGAAAAGTCTTGGGATGAATTCGAGAAGATGATTGGCCACGCTGAAGACTTTTACAAGTCGCTTGGACTTCCTTACAGAGTTGTTGGAATTGTTTCTGGTGAGCTGAACAATGCTGCTGCTAAGAAGTACGATTTGGAGGCCTGGTTTCCCTTCCAGAGTGAATACAAGGAGCTTGTCTCCTGCTCCAACTGTACCGATTACCAGGCACGTAACTTGGAGATTCGTTGTGGAATCAAGAAAATGAACGACCGTGAAAAGAAGTACGTTCACTGCTTGAACTCCACCTTGTGTGCTACCGAGCGTGCTTTGTGCTGTATTTTGGAGAACTACCAGACCGAAGATGGTTTGATTGTTCCTGAGGCACTCCGCCGTTTTATTCCCGGAGAGCCTGAGTTCTTGCCATATGTGCGTGAGCTTCCTAAAGACAGCACTTCCAACAAGAAGAAGAAATAGATGTGTGATATTTGCAAATGTACTTGGAGTCGTTTTATTTAGGATAATCAGTTTTAATAATTTTTTTTCAGTGAAAATTTACCTTTTGCAAATGCAGCAAAAATGCGTTGAAATCAAAGTTTTGAGAAATGCATAGAAGGGGTTCTCTGCATAGAAAGCCAAAATAACATTTCACGGGTTGTTACGCACGTACTAATGACCTGAAAATTTTACAAAACATCAACTAACAACGGCACAATGAGGAAGAGGATCAAACAGAAGGTCTCATGCTGTGCTGGCAAATATCAGTTTGACAGCGCAATAGAGCTGGCCTTGAACAAGTCGGTTAAGGATTGTTGGTATATTGCAAACGAGGTTGGACAGTGACTAATTTGATATAACAACAATTACAACACAAAAAGAATTCATGTTATCAAACTCTTCTTCTTACTATTCACGTCACCCCTATAGTTGAAGTTTGAATTCCTTGGTTGTGGCCAGAGCACTTCTCTGGGCATTATCAGCAATACTTCCGGAACGACTAGCGCGGGTAAATCTCAGCAATGACTGCTACTGGTGATGTTTCATACATTGAACTAGTGTTCTTGACTTTTCAGGCCACCTTGCAGACAATCCTGATGTGCCTTGTGGGCTTTGTGTGCGCGAGATCTGGCCTTCTTTCGAAAAGCTTGCAAGGGGGGATATCTCGGCTTAACATGAATGTCTTTACTCCTTGTCTTGTATTCATTAAACTAGTGTCAAAGCTGTCTTTGGGAGTACTGTTGGACCTTTCCATAGTCCCACTGTTCTTCACCTTCTCTATAGTGGTTGCTTACTTTTCTGCAAAGCTTGTGTCGCGCGTTTTTCGGTTCAAGGCAAGAGAAGCCAGATTTGTTACTGCAATGGCTGTATTTGGAAATACTTCGTCTTTACCTGTGTCGCTGGTTTTGGCCCTGGCGTCAACTCTACCCATTTTGCGCTGGGAGAAACTGGTCGATGACGGACCAGAGAGTGTTGCAAGTAGAGGTCTTCTGTATCTGGTAGTTTACCAGCAGCTGGGGTTGATATTGAGATGGTCCTGGGGATACAACAAACTACTTGCTAAGCCTACGGCCGAAGAGGTAGCTGAAGCCTCAAAAGAACAGGCTTTTGCTGAAACACGCCCATTATTAAAAAACTCAAATCACAAGGACTCTACACAAATCTTTGCAGAAGAAATAATGGTACGACAAGTCGATAGCAGCTACACGAATGAATTAATTTCAGCATACAATCTCTCAAACACTCTTGTCGGAGATGTAGCGAGCTCCACAAACCACAGTCGTCCTGTTTTTGACGAAGGTGATGGGAAAAGTGATATGAAATCAATTATAGTGGTCCGTCTAGGAAATTGGATATCGAGCGTTATGAATCCCCCTATGTGGGCTATGCTTGGAGCTGTGACTGTTGCGTTTGTTCCCTGCTTAAAGTACGAAATGCTGGTCAAAAACGGATTTATTCAAAAAACAGTGACGGCAGCCATAGTACAAATGTCAAACAGTGCAGTCCCCTTGATTCTAGTAGTTCTTGGTGCCAGTCTTACGCCTACTTCAGCCGAATACCCATCCGACGTTTATGAATTTAGTTACTCGTCAGCAAAGCGAAACAGACTGATAGCTGGCTCACTGCTCAGCAGAATGCTCTTTCCACCGTTTGTAATTCTTCCAACAGTGGCACTTTCTTCCAAATTTCTTGGAACCATTTTTCCTGTTCTTACTGACCCATGCTTTTTGCTTGTTGCATTCATTCTAACAATCACCCCTCCAGCTATTCAAATGTCACAAATATGCCAGATCAATAAAGTCTTTGAACGGGAGATGGCCGGTGTTTTGTTCTGGGGTTATGTCGTTTTTGTACTGCCAGTAATAATCCTGACGGTAATTCTCGCCACCCAAGTCATTGAATGGACTAGGTAGACTTTAGACCTTATACTTCTTGTTCACAATAGACCCTTTGCATTGAGTCTGCTAGTTCTTTGAATATCTTGCCAAGGTCATCATGGCATAATCGTTACACTGTTTGTCTGTTTCGTGCAAAACTTGAATAATCTGATCCGGGTAATACGGGTAAGGGTATTTGCTTGATTAGGAAAGTTGATAATCGTATCTCTTCTATGCGGACAAGTAAAAAAAAAAAAAAAAAAATTTTCCTTCTTTTTTTCCTTTTTTTTTTCTTTTTCCGGTTTTCCCCAAATATTTACAAAACACCGCCCGAACCCTGTCCTTTCTGGGAACTTTTTTTTTTTTCTCATTTAAAAACTAAACTCACACAAAATGGCCCGTTCAGTAACCGATGGTGTTTTCAAGGGCC
>JAKVQY010000289.1:0-17977 GCA_030463045.1 Geotrichum macrosporum
CTTGCGGCCCTTGGACATGATTCTGGGAGCCTTGCCCTTGTGAGGGCCCATGCCGAAATGTCGGACAGACTCACGAGAGTTTCTGGGTCCACGGATGATCAAAGTGTTCTGACCAGTAGGCGCCCGTCTGGCAAGCTGATCCAAAGTAATAATCTCACCACCAGCCTTCAAGATGCGTGCACGAGCAGTCTCAGTAACTTTCAAGGCAGCAATAGTAACCTTGGGGACCTCGAAAAGACGAGCATCGTCAGTAACGGTGCCAGTAGAAACAATGATCTTGTTGGCAGCACCATCACCCTTCAAGGCACGAGCAATACGAGAAATGCTCACTGGGGGTCTGTTGATTTTAGAAAGGAACAGGCTGCGGAGGATAACCTTGTTGAAGTTGGACTCAGTACGACGAGCCAGAAATCTGTAAAGCTTTACCAAAAGCTTCAAATAGACATTGTCGGACTTGGGTGCGGAGCGGTGACCGCTTCTAACGTGCTGCTTTCTAGTGCTGTCGATACCCATGGTGAGCAAATACTTGTCGTCAGTCGAGGAGGATAAGAAATCTCTGTAGACTAGGGAAAAAAAAAAAATTCAACCTCTCAGACAGCCAAGCTACGCCAGTTTATATGGGCAAGGGTTATGAGCGAGGTTGAGTTTGTTGAGTCGTTTCCTGTTTGGGAGACTTGCATGTAAATATGGGTCTGGTAAATATTAGAGTATGTTGTAATTTATTACTTGGGACTTACGACTTGGACTTACGACTTGGACCTCACAAGAATATCCTTCGATCGACTTACTCCTGCTCGTCCAATTGTTCACCAGCCTATTCCAATATAGAGCCAGTCAACTATACCATTGCACTCATAATAATCAAATTATTTTGTATCATTTCTAATTTATGCCTTTTCCTTTTCCTTCAGCTCCCGACGCTTCTGCACATCCCAGTTGTACACACGTGCCGTATTGACTTCCATGGTCGTTATATTTTCTCTCAAAAACTCCAAATCCTCATCGCAAATGGCCAATGATTCCTTGGCAGCTTGTAATCGCTGCTTCAATAACACAATGGCCTCGTCCGTAGTATACTCAAGCATAACGTTGGCACCAAGCCACAGATAAACATTGTTTGACGGAGTGACAGTAGCCTTGGCATAAAGTGTGTCGTTTAGTTCATAGTTGGTAGTGAATGGCTCGCCAGAGGCCTATTATCCAGTGTCAATTCATATCAGTATCCAAAAAAAAAGCTGCCTTCATACCTTTTGTGAGTCCAGGAATTCAACCATGTCTAGAGTCCGCTGGATATCTGGAACCTTTTCTCGAAGTCCAGACGCACGCCGTGACGTTGTCATATCCTAATTCCAAGTTAGTCGCGCTTCCCTAAATCAAACTCAAGCAGATCCAGACTATTCTGCTTTAACCATTTATTCATTTCTCCATACCATAAACTTGTATTTCCTGGTCAATAGTTAATACAACACTGTCACATACACTCATCCACTTACTGAAGCATGTCCTGAAATTTGGACAGAACCATCTCGACTTGATCCTGCGACTTTACAAAGTCCTCGACTTTTTCGACAAACGGAGCCTGAGGAATACCCCGTGGGTTGGCCTTGCCTACATCAAATCTGCACAATTATTAGATCTCATAAACCAATATTCCAGTAATCCAATGTAAATCATACAAAGACTTGGGAGGAGCCCCCTTTTCTGTTGCGCTGCTGCTCATTGTGCGTTATAAGGTCCTACTGCGCTTCTACTGGTGGTGCTCCCTTTGAAACTCGTCCAACTTGATTTTCCGCCATGCTGTAGCATGTACCCTAGCCCAACAATATCACGTGACAATCAACAGTCACAAAAGTTTTTTCTATAATAGGAAATATTGGGCAAACTCCTAATTAGCCCTTGCCCTCTCAATCGTCGCTGGAATTTTTTTTTTTTTTTCTTCCCTCTTTTTTCTCACCTTTTCAGATTGCGCTCGCCCTTACTCCACGACGACGAACCCTCTCCCCCCATATACACAACGACAAGATGCCCGGTGTTTCCGTTAGGTAAGTCTATACTGTCACTGTTTTTGAAGAAACTGTATTCTAACATTTGCCAACAGAGATATTCCTGCTCAGCAGTTTATTGATGCTTACGCTCTGTTCCTCCAGCGCCAGGGACGTCTTGAGATCCCCGGCTACGTTGAACTCGTAAAGACCAGCGCTGGAAACGAGCTTCCTCCTCAAGATGCTGCTGGTTGGTTCTACAAGAGAACTGCCTCTGTTGCCCGCCACATCTACCTGCGCAAGGACGTTGGTGTTGGTAAGCTCAACAAGCTGTACGGCGGTGCTATCAACCGTGGTTTCAGACCTTCCCACCACAAGAACGCCTCCGGTTCCATTAACCGAAGAGTTCTGCAGTCTCTTGAGAAGCTTGGACTTTTGGAGCAGGGACCCAACGGTGGCCGCAGAATCTCTGAGAACGGTCAGCGTGATTTGGATCGTATTGCTGTCGAGCTCTACTCTCAGGAGAACGACGAGGAGTAAACTTTTTGCCATTACTACCACGACCATCTCCTACAACAACAAAAAAAAAGCTCATGTATTTGTATTATTTGCCCCTGGATTTTATCTAAAAATGAAACCAACACAGTCATCCTTGTAATTAATTGATGTTCAGCATGGAATTGAATTGTAAACTTCCGTAATGTTTTATTATCGAGTCTGCCATTTTGTGAAACGTAATTTTGAGTCCGAACATGCGTACATTCCGGCACAAACCCTTTTTTTTTTTTTTGGATGTGTGCACAATCCAGCCCTTCTTCCCAGCATACTCACCCCTTCCTCTGGTTCCAATGGTATTTGGCCCCTCCCCCCCATATCCCCTACAATTCTCCCTCGCTCTCATTTGCTTCAACGAGAGCTTTCTCATCCTGAATCATACACTCTTTAGACAAGTAAAGCGTGTTGGCTGCCTGGTTGTAACTTGGATGAAAGAACCTGAACAATTGGAACAAATCCCTCCATCATACAGCACCGTCCAAGGAATACTCACCTCCTTTGAATAAGTTCAACATTACACCTTCTCTCGCCGCTGGCATTACAGGCTGACTTTTCTTGTGCTTTTTTTTCTTTTTCTTTCTTCTTCTTCATTTCCATTTGTATCCTATATATAACGTCTCGCCATGAATAACTTTCTCAGCAACGTGCAATCGTTCTTCCATTCCGTCACCACGAATGACCGATACGCCTCAGCTAGTGGCCCTTCACAGAATGGTTACGGCAGACGGACCGTGTCTGGTGGATTTGGTCCGGCTGCCCCCCTAACTTCGGACGACAGTACTGCATACAGCTCACGCATTTCTGAAGACCAAAGTAGGTCCGATAGACACAACTCAAACAACCCATACTCATTCAACAACTCGTCCAACCCATCTTCTCGCAACAACTCATCAACTAACCTGGCAAATCCCTCCTCTTCTTCCTCTTCGCTTAATAGACTCCCTTACACCCCCGGAATGAGATCTTCTCAAATCGGTAATGGCGGAAATATCCCACTTCAAGAATACGCTGAAGGAGTACCGCCTCCTCCTGCCCCTCACCTCTCGTGGAAACGTATCGACAGGTGGTTGGATTCACATTATCCAGAACTTGGCGAGGAGATTAGCGATGAAGCGACCTCCCACGATTTGAACGAAGTTGAGGCTGACTTGGAATGTACCCTACCCCTAGATGTCAGAGACTCTTTCCTCATTCATGATGGTCAGGAACGAGGCGGCCGCCCTTGTGGCCTTGTGTTTGGCCTCACCTTATTGGACTTGGAAAGCGTTGCAGAGGAGTGGACACATTGGAAAAATACTGCTGTGCGAATTAATACCATGGCTAAGGCTCATCACGCTAATCAGCGTGCAGCTGCTGCCAGCGCAGCCCCTGGACCTTCGTCCGCCGCCTCGTCTAACGGTGCTCGGAGACCACCACCAAATAGCGGCGGCCCCAGACCTGCTGGCAGGGCCTCTGGTAACCTTAATTGGCTTGACCGCCAGGAGTCTGTCCCTGAAGGTACCATCCAACGTGTTTATGCTCACCCAGGTTGGATCCCCCTGATTAGCGATTTTCTTGGAAACAACATTGGTGTTGATCTTGCTCCGGGTCCCAAAGGACGATGGGGTCAAGTAATTTTGTTTGGCAGAGAGTTTGACCGCAAGTATGTTGTCGCACCTTCCTGGGGCGCGTTTCTTATGACGCTGGCTGATGATCTTGAAAATGGCAACCATTTGGTCAATGATGAGACCGAAGACGGAGAGCTCACATTCCGTGCGTCGAACGGCCGTCTCGTGCCGTACTTTGATGTCTTGAGGTCCCGTGCCGACCGTCTGGAGCGTCAAAGCAGAAAACCATCTGCTTCCTCTGGCCTTTACGGCGGTGCTGGACCCCGCCGTCCTGGGAGCCAAACAAACCTTGCCCGTAACCCCGTTGGTAATCCTTCATCTACTGTGCCTGGCAGAAATGTGTCGGGCAATTTCCGCCGACCTAACCAAGTCCCCACCGTCAATAAGGAAGCACGTCTCATTTCGCCCATGAACTCTTCAACCCATCTCCCTGTCACTGGCCTTCCGAGGTCTCCACCCTCTGTAAAACCTGCTACTATTCCTGCCACTGCTGCTACAGTTGTTCCTACTGTGCCAGCGCCCAAACAGTCACCTCCGAACGAGACTGACAAAGTTTTGCCAGAGCCTGCAAGTTTAATTGACAGCAATAAATCAGAACCTGTTACCAAAAAGGAAGACGCACCCAAACAGGATGAAACCAAAGAGACTGATACAACAGTAGAAGACTCTACTGAACTCAAGGAGGACAAGAGCGATAATGAAGTTACCGCGGAAGTCACTTCACCATCATCCCCTACTACGCCCAAATCGTCCAAATTCAAGATTGCTTCTGATACACCTGGCGCGGACTCCGACGACGAAGTAGATTTGCTGAAGGAGGAATTGACTGAGGTCGTCATTTAAAGGGATTCAGGCAAGGACAAAAATACAGCCATGTACACAGACATATATATATGTATGTAAAATTTAATAATTTTAAAATTTGTATAATAAGAATTCTATTTTTTTTCAAGTCATTTTTCTTTTTTACTTTTTTAGTCTTACCTTTGGGAAAACGAATTTGGTTTATTACTATATTTGATTTCCCGTATGAACCGCCAAAGGACTAGTCCCTGCAACCATCGTCTATGATGTGGCTCAACACACACCGTAACAACCGCGATTGCGGCCAGTTATTATCAATCTCAAGTGCATTAATTTTATTTTTTTTGCTAGTCACGCCCGTTCATACTTCTTTACAAACCCGCGATAGCATCTGTGCGTCTCTCTCTAAATCCGAATGCCAGGCCATTACCACCTTAACTAGTCTACAAGCCATCTCTCAGCGCGATGTCGCCCTCAACAACACAATAATAGATGTCATATACCTTGGCTTGGACATGACGACGACGATATTTGAATCCCAAGGGTATACATCTGACTCTGTGGCTCTTTTGCAGCAAATCCTGTTTTTGGGATTTAAAGCTATTCAAGTAGATCTCTATTGGAATGAGCATGGAAGGAACTGGCAGCTGTGCCCATATCTAAGTCAAGACAATGATGATCCAGCGGTTATTTCAACGCCGAATAGGAATATAACCTGTGGGCCTGAAGCACTATCGTTACAAGACTTGCTAGACCAGTACTATTCCTATATCTCAGCGACTTCGAGCAGCTTCGTAACATCTGTCCTATTCTTTGAACTTAGACTTCATTCACTCGGGACTTCATCAGGTCCTTCCAATGCCAAGTTATCGACGGATAACCAGCTTTCAACGGCAATATTCAACACATTCGGATCTGCCTTGTATACCCCAAAAAATCTGATATCCGACCGAGAGGCTAATAAAACATACGACCATTCGGCACGAACTCCAGACTCGACCCACGGATTTCCTCTAGCATACGATTTTCTCATGGTTGACAATAAACGTCTTTTTATTTCAATTGAAAATACTACGTTGGCTGATAACTCGACTTATCCTGTTTCATTCTTGAAACGTGATATTGAGTACCTTTTCACAACCTCACGATCTGGAGACGGAGGATTCAACTTTCAACGAGCTTCGCATACTGGAAGCACTGATGATGATGATGATGATCTGCATTTTAGTGATATACTAAATGCCTCGACGTTCGTGGGTACAACTTTGACATACACAACTAATACAACTACCCCACCGAGTTGCCTGAACCTTGATCCAGCCCAGTTCATTTCAAATCTAACAAATGTCCTCGACGCTAACAAAACTGACTCAAACCAAATTAATCCAAGTGTTTTAGCACCAGCTGGACTGGGCGGCAACTGGTTTTTAATTTCTGATACCCCCAGTGATCCATTCACAGTAACATCAATTTCTGCATACATTACGTGTGGGTTTATCCCCATCGTGGCCGCTCCAATCCAACCAAACGATATATCGAGTCTTGTCTCACTTGCAAACAGTGCAATTTGGTCTTGGGCACCGGATCAACCCTCCTTATCGTCTGACGCGACGGCAAACAACGATGATAGCACATCAGATAGGGACTCAGCTGTGTCTGAAAGATGTACAGTTATGGATGAGTCAGGGTGGCGTGTCGCAAACTGCTTCGAGGAGTACCCAACTCTCTGCGCCTTTATAATACCTCCAGACTTGGCGACAGAATTCCACGATCTAACAGGTCCCCTTTCTTATATTTACGTTTTTGGTGAGAAATCCACGTACTACAATGCTCCATTCAGTTGCCCAAAGTATTTGAACATCAGTGACATCCTTGTGTCAAAAGGAATCGACATTTCATCTTTATATAACCTCCATGAAGCCCACAAACAACTCCGACAACGGGCAGAGGAACAGACTTCCATTTTGCCATTGAAGTTTGCAATCCCACAGTCTGTCATGCAGGATACTTCGGCACGCGTACAACTACTGGCAAATCATTTTGCATCTTATCCCATTTGGATTGATTTCAACTCAATTGCCGTGACGGATTGTTGGGTTACGGGCGGCCCTGGAGCAGAATGTCCATATAATCCAGCAGTTTGGAACCGCAACAAAGTCACTCTCTTGTCAGTCGCCGTCACTGTAATCTTCGTCTTACTTGTCATCATAATTTTCCTTCAACTCGCAAAGTTACCCATACGTCATAATGAAACAAGGTGGAAAAAACTGTCCAACAATCACGCCGAATCCCTTTACGAAGGCGTACCTGCATAGAACAAAACATAGTAATTAATTTTTTGAATCTCTATTAGTCCTGTTTTACAAAAATCCCCATTAGCGTATAACTTCTCCCTGCTTATCAATTCCTTCAATCATTTCAATTATGTCGCTGCCAAATAAATTGGTTCCGGCGAGGGCTCCTGACATGGGAACTTGCTGTGGTTTCACTGTCCATAATTCGTAGAATCGCACAGTTTCGTCATTCGTCGCGACACAAATACATCCATGGTCAGGCGAAAGTACAGACGACAGCACGCGTAATGAAAACTGCGTTGGGACTTGAATTAGGGGCTGCAGCTTGGGGAAACTATACACGCTAAGCAGAAGTGGATTTTCAGAGTCGGCAAAACCAAACGTGGCAGCAAGTTGCCGATAATGCCGTGACCAGACTAGCGAAGTTACCTGACCCTTGACATTAAAAGACTTTATGAGGGTTCCGGATCGAGTGTGCCAAAATCTTGCAAGTTAGCCAGGGTTACTTGAAACATATTCCATACACACCGAATCGTTCGATCTTGGGACCCTGCCCCTGTGCTCAGTAGCGAAGGGCACCAAGGACAAAATGCTAGTGCCTTAACCGCCGCCTTATGTGGCATTCGATATACTAGTGTGGGGTTCTTCCAGTCTTGAATATTCCACACTGTAACCAAGTTGTCGTTACCTCCAATTGCCAGTTGCGATTCATCTGGACTAAATGTGATAGCTATTGAATTAGTTTTTTCAAGGAATCATAGGATTAAAACCTACCACATATTTGTTGCGTGTGGCCCTTTAAAGTAGCATGCTTGGCAATGACAGTACTTGAGGCGCGATGGCCCCATTTAAGTTCCAGATGGACTACGCTGCCACTTTCATCCCCAACTAAAATCTGATTCGGGTCTTTTGGAAACCATGCCAAAAAGCAAGCAGGAGAGTCTACATGGACATAAGTGGCTGCTATCCGCTTTCTGGCAAGATCAAAAAATACAACGGTCCCATCGCGATGGCCCACAGCCAATACGTTTTCGCAAGAAAATACCAAACAGGTGACTTCGCCATAACTTGCGGGGATTGCAATCTGGGCTGCTCCTTCGTGTTCTGTCCATAGAAAAACTTCGTCAAGCAATCCAACTGCAATCTGCCCTGATTTGGAAGACCAGGCCACAAGGTTTGCGTAAAAGTCATTACGGAGACCGGGAGCGTCTAATATGCGATAGGGAATGTGTGAAACGACCTTCTTTTTACATACCTTCTTAGTAGGTACAACGGTCTTCACCAAGTTTTCCATGTCACTTCCAGCGTATAACCGACCAAACTCTCTCTTCTTTTCAGGCGATGGCGTTTTGTTGTACAAAAAAACTCGGGAGCTACTCACGCCAAGGGCATCAGCAATGGAAGAATTGTGCTTGTCTTGGTTTTCCATATCTTCCATTTCTCCTTCAGGGCCATCTTCCTTTTCGCTGGACGGACCAGCAATTGCCCGACTCCAGCTATATTCTGCGGGTCGATGTTCTGGTCTGGGAATGCGGGCCATAGCTCCAAAAGAAGGGGGTAAATAAATATGATCGTCGTTTGTATCTAACGAAGACTCGGCAATCATAGGGTGAGCAGGCAGAATAGTCTCTGCTGATGCGTCGTTTGACACAATATTAAGATTGACTCCGGATACCGACCTCGATTTCCGGGTTGCTTGCAGCCTTCCAGTTGGCGATGCCTCCATGGCTCTCATGTGAAAACTGGAAATACTAGGGGATTCAGGCATAAACCTATCTAATCTTGAGGGAGACTTCGGCATGATAAATACACACACGCAACGAAATTGTACTGGAAATAAAGTAAAAGTAAAAGCAATCTACGACGCGATGTAGTAGGGGCATCAAGAGGAGTCAATGGAAGCTGGAATTGTTGGTTTTATATGACCGGTCAGTTCAAGTACATGGGCTCTGTGGTGTCTAACAAGCCTTCTGTTTTGATCTACACAAATGAATATTCCTTATTCATTTACTTAGGTATTCGTATCGTCGTTAATTTTGTCCATCATCTCGGCATTTCTACAGACTGAACTCGTCTTTGAAAAATGAAAATCTGTTTGTGTTGGCCCATTTCTCTGTTTCGCCAACCAACGTTTCGGCTCCAGAGGCAAGAACCCATCGACCACTAGGATCAAGCCCTTTACCTAGCTCCATCAACTGATCCAGACAGCAGCAAGTGTCACTATCAATTGGCACCCCGTAAAGCCAGGATTTCATTCGCAGGTTTAAAACTGGGCGTGAGCTATACATTATGCGAGAAAAGTCGGTTGATTTTTGACTAATTTCTTCGGTGTAAGGAAGTTTGGTATCGCTTTTAGCAAAGAGAGGCTTAAACTCGCCGCCTCCACAGCAATCATCATCAACGTCTACGTTAAGTCGTTCATCGTCAGTAGGTGTATACCATGCGAGAGGGAGTTCAAGAGCATCACCTAGCGGGCCTCCCCGTGTTACATAGACCTCAATTTGATTATCGACTAAGGCAGCATCACTCAGTTCCAAAGTCTCAAGGACTTTAACATCGTTGACGTCGCGAATAGCCCAAAGCAGCTTAACAGGGATACTCCTGGATCGCAAGTAACGCATAATTGGAGCCACGAATGAAATTCCCGTTCCGCCTGCAACAAACAAAGCGCGGTTGACGAGTCCTCGATTGACGTCATCCATAAAAGTATTTGGCATAGAACTGAAAGGCCCAGTTAAAGCATACAGTCTTCTAAGCTTAATGGGATAGCGGGTTTTGCGAACGACAAGTGTAAGATTTGGGTCCTGCGGAAGAGACGCAATTGTGTAAGGATGAGATGATTGAATCCATGTACTGGGATGGTACAGAGGATTCGAAACACGAAGATGAGAACCTGGGGAGTAGTGTCTTTGAAGAGATTTCGGGAGCTTGTCGCGCGGGATGGAAATGAAAAACATGCCTGAAGAAACATACTGAACGGGAAGTCGAACATGCTTAGAAATGTATATCCGGTAACATGCCTGTGCTAAGAGCATGAAGGCAGAGGCAGTTACATTTGTATGAGTATTTTTGGAGTGGTACCAGATAAGCGGGAGGACCACCCATGCTGAAATATAGTGAATACAATAAAAAAGTTGATAAAAACGTCTTCGTATAGGTTTGAGGGAGCTTATTCCAATTAGAACAAACGTTAGGCAGGCGAGAATGCCTGTCAGGTTTGTAAAATGAAGCAGCTTGCCCAACTTTGAGAGTTTGACATATACGGCAAAATACAGAATTGCATGACAAAGGATGATAACAACAATAATCCTAGACAGCCATTTGTGCAGTGGCAGTAGCCGCAGATATAGGGTCCTCGGTAGAGGGGACGGCCGTAGTGAGAGAAAGTAGACTGCAGGGAAGAGCGAGGTGGGAATTCTTCCTAGCCGTTTTGCGAGAAACACAAGATCATAATTTGTCTCGGAAAAAACAAAATATGGTAGGCAAGCTACCCATATTGCAACAATCCAGCCTAAAGGCACAGCTGCTGCGCGAGATGGCTTTTTGGAGCTAAATGAGACTAGTCGTTTGGTTAGCCTCAGACGGGGAAGCAGCCTGTTGACCAGACATAAAGCTAGAATGAAGCCAAAGATGGAAATGCAGGCCTGCTGGCCGTACTTGGACGTCACAAACTTGCGAAATGCCTTTTCGTCTTTTGTGGCTTTGTGCGGGATATGCCATGACATGGTTGAGCCAACGAATAGCAGGACAAAGACTACTAGGATCAAATCTCACACTTGTATCGAGGGAAGAATGGGTTTCACGACGCTAGAGCGCATGTGCAAACGTGCCAAAGTGGAATGTAAAGCTATTGATACAGGTAACACAAGTAAGCTGGGATCTGCCAAATTAACGTGAAGCTTATGGTATAGAATATCAAAATGCCAAAGAGGTTCACAAGGCAGTATTTCTTTCCAATATTTGGAATTTGTTCAAGTTGCTGCTAGAATACAAGCAACGTATAGGGTTAGGTATTATGTCATCAGATAAGCCCAAAGTAGTATTAACGCTGCGGCTACAGTAATTGTTGGATTTGGGACTCTTTGAAAATTAAGCAGTTCAAGGCCCTCATAGATGTAGCAGCAGATGGTGTGTCTGAAAACCTTTGAAATATCCATGTTGACTTTGTAGAATTTTCTTGATACAAGTACGTGTCTATTCCCAAAGTACAATGGTGTATGGGGTAGCAGTCTAAGGTCATGACGGGAGCTCATTGCTGGAGATTCTCTAATGCCATGCGCCAGATGATCCTAGAATATCTCTACATTACCTTCGCGACACAGAAGTCATAAATCATAAAAGGAACATGTTATGAAATAAGGCAACAATAATAATAATAATAATAAGAAGAAGAAGAATAATAATAATTAATGAAAAGAACCCCAGCGTTCGCATCACCCAAAGCCCACCTATTGTCCGTACTTTTGAAATTCCCACTCTCTATTATCCAAGGGACACACCGATCTCTGCTTCAACCACCTTGAAATGCAATGGAAATGAAATGCGTGGTTACACATTCCCCAGGCCACTTTACAGTCATTGGCAGTAGCCGAGTTTTGATTTGCTTGACAGTCAATGCAGCATTCCATAATGTGGTTTCGGCAAATAGCACAATTCTCAACAGCAATATCTGGCAGCATGTTAGCACATGATTGATTCAAGTCCAAGCCATTCAGTGGGAATACTTACCCCAGGCCCAAAACGCCACTGCGCTCCACTGTTGTCATACCGGTTAGCGACTGTCAGTAATATCTGTATGCAAATAGCCATACCTTTTTAACCTCGAACCGCTTTTTAGGAGCTTTTGTGCCAGCTCCTTTTTTCTCTGAAAGCTTGCTATCAGTCTTTCCATCTATAAAAAGAATGAGTTAGTCGCTATGATTCAGTTCTCCAGTGTCGGAAAAAGCCTACCAAGCACTTCGTCTTTCATTTCAACATCTTGAACGTCAGTCATTTTGTGATTCTATCGACCAGATACTATGGGAATCTTAATTGCTTCGTTTCCTTTAAAGGCAACAGATTAAGAGATTTGGTCAGTACAAATGGTGGAGATGTTTGAAAAAGAGTGAGGGCAGGGGTTAATCATGGATCCACGCAGGTTAAATTCTAAATGGAATCTCAATCCTGAAGACTTGAAAGGTACAGCCCAGAGAATCTGAGCACTAGTTTTAATCTACTAGGAATACAAGAAATCTGGAAATCAAATTGCCAAACTACAAGGAGTTTTTAATAGCTCTAATATATCAGTGCACGCTAACAACAACCAAACTTTGTTCATTTCATCATTACTTTTATTAACCTTTTAGTAAAAGAATCCAAGGATCTTTCCAGCAACGTGCTTTCTTCTAGCCTCCTCGTGGTCCATAATACCAGCAGAGGTAGTAAGGATAATGTAGCCAAACTGTCTAGAGGGCAGCAAGTTGGTGACCCACTTCTCAATGTCACCGATTCTGATGTTGAACCGAGGAGAAATAACGCCAGCTTTGTTCAAGCGTCCGTTAAGCTGGACAACAATCTTGCCAGAGCGGTGGTCGTCAACATACTCAAAGTCATCAATGTATCCGTGAGCCTGCATGACAGTCAGGAACTTGATAATGACCTTGGAGGAAGGTCTGATGAGAACCTGGCGCTTACCGGTCTTTTCGGCGTTAGTGATGGCCTTCAGGGCGTCGGCAAGTACAGAAGTGCGAGTCATGATGGATCTGTAGCCGTGTTAGAACTCAATATAGGGCTTGCTGTTATTGAAGTACTTACCAGATGAAATTGTCTGCGTCGTCGTCGTCGTCGTCGTCAATCGGTTCAGCTGAGGTTGCAAAATATGAAAATGAGAGAAAACAAAATGGTGTCAAAGCACAGTCACAACTATTAGGGCTCAACCCTAGAATGAAGAATTTTACTTTGAAAACCTGAAGAGAAAAAGATCAGAAGCAGCATCATGTGACTTTTATTTACCCTGTAGTAAATGTCTCAAAAGAGGCAAAAATATTTCCCTTTTCGGGCAACAGCCATTTTCCACCCTTTTTTTCTCATGAACTTTTTCTTTTCACTCTCTTTTCTTCTCACGCTGTGACTTTTCTTCTTGATCCAACCCCACCGTCAGAACAAGACTATCAAAGATGCCTGTATGTAGTTCGACCTGCTTTCTACTCCTCTATGCAGTAGCCTAATATCTGCGAATTGTTGCTAACTATTATCTGTAGTCTCACAAGTCCCTCAAGACCAAGCTCAAGTTGGCCAAGGCCTCCAAGCAGAACAGACCTCTTCCCCAGTGGTTCCGTTTCAAGACTGATACTACCATCAGGTAAGTTCATTTAACATCTACTGGTGATTGATTCTAGAATAATTTGCTAACAGCTTAAATCACAGATACAACGCTAAGAGAAGACATTGGCGCAGAACCAAGCTCAACATCTAAATAAGAGGATACCACATACCAACACGCACTTCACTATCATCTCACACCCAACAAAAAAAAAAAGAAAACAACCTGTGTTTTATTTATTCCATCTTGTAGCTTTTTTTATTTGATTTTTTTGCTCTGAGTATATCTCTTTGAATTAATGACTTCTGTGTTTGATAACACTTGTATACAGTTGAACTGGGAAAGTGAGATAATAGGGCCCATTTTTAGTCCAGCAATCAGACTCAACCGTATTATTTGAACTTTTCGTGATAGAGGGATCTATTACTCTATTCATGGCTGAACTGAACCTAATATCAAAAGTAAAGCTGAAGGTTGGCACTGGTTATTTGACAGAGAAATGATTTCAGTACTGTTCGTAGATCTGCTATATTGTAAGCAACAAACCATAAAAGATGGCAGTCTGTTTTCAAATTAAGAACATTGGTATATCGATATCAAAACAGCAGCGGCCACAATGAAGGGAAATGTTTTCTATTCAACTATCTCAATAATTGTAGGGGAAAAAAAAAAAAGACATAAACCTCCCAATTACTATTCATAGAGCTTCCCTATTAAACAACGACACACTCCATTTAGATAATTAAATATATCAACAAAACGGGCAAACAACAGGTCAATGTCGAGCAGAGGCCCAGACGAAGCAGAAAGGAATTACACTGCAATATACTCTACAGTACAACGTGTACCTTTCGGGAAAGTGACAACTTATGGGCATATCGCCAAATTAATTGGACTACCAAATAATGCTCGTCAAGTTGGCACTGCGTTAAAGAACCTGCCTTACGCACCTCCACCAACATTTGATGAGACAACCAGCAGAGATCATGCTGGAATTGCAGGCCATATGTTTCACGCTGGAAATGTTCCTTGGTGGCGAATAATCGGATCGCCTGGTAAAGTATCTTTACGAGACAACCCAGATGCCAGGAATAGACAAGTAGAGAGACTAAGAGAAGAAGATATCGAAGTCGTGGAATATAAAGTTAGTTTGAAAAAATATGGATGGAACCCGCATAGTTAGTTTGACAGTTGACATGGGATTCAAAGAGAATAGCGAGAAGAACAGAAACTCGGCACCATTTGAATAGGAGAGGCCTTGATTGAATCGTTCCTCAAAAGCTTTTGTCCTTTCACAGAGATTTTAGTGCTTCTGACGAAAAAGGTTCAGGACCAGCAAAGCTTTTCTTCACTTCTACTGTAAGCGGTCATCTTTCACAAATCTATTATCTGGAATCTAAACTTACTAATATTCTTTTTCTAAAATAATGGAAAAGATTTTAATAAACTGGCTTTACATGAAAATTTGGAAATGAGATAGCAGTACAGAAAGGACAAAATTATGTACTGGATAAAATAAAGAATAGACACACATGATTTTATACAAGTTGATAAACAGAAACATTAAACTAATAAAAAAAGCTACAACATCATTGGGTTTTCAGAGCACTGCGAACAGTACTGATGAATGCATCTTCATCTCCCAGTAACTCCAACTTAGGCGCGCCCCATCCCAAGATAGCAAGTATATCTTGGACAGAGCCATAGAGCTTATGCTCGTATTTCATTAGGATTCCAAGCGCCACACGTAAGAGAAAAGAATCACCTTCGAAAAACATTATGTCCCAAATACGACTTGTGATATCGACAGAGACATGCTGCGCATAAAGTGATGTCAACATGGGTTCTAAGTATGCAGAGGGGGGCAGCCGGATGGTCTTGAAATGTTCATAAAGTGTGGGGAGTTTTGTATGGAGGACCTTGAGAAACGACGTGTAGTATGAAGTAAGCGTGCTCTCATCGCGAATATATATGGATTGGCAGAGCGAATGATTTAATGTACTGGCAAGAGCTGTAAATGCTTCTAGGGGAGTTAGATTGAGCAAAAACGTAGCTGCGATATGCTCAAGTCCCGACCTATACACAATATCACTCCTGTAGAATGAAAATGCCACGAGAATATCAATAAGCTGACTGCGCATAGGACCGTTATCACCAAACATTACAAGCTCAGGGAGTGGTTCGCAGGAGTGAATTAGATCATATATTTGCTTTTGTTTGAGCTCGCTTTGGGAGAGCTCCGTTTTGGCGTTGAGCTTAGCCAAAAGTTCACGACCGCCTTTTAGCGCCTGGTTATATGTGGACTGAGTGATGCCTAGTATGTTACCAGCGCGAGCCTTCCAGAGCATTGCTCGGTACTTCACCGGAATACCTCTCCACCAAAGCTCTCGCGTGTTGGGTTCTTGAACAGCGCGTTCAAACCGAGTCAACACATTTGTCTTCCATTCAAGTTCGTCCTGCTGACGACGTTTCAATCGCTCAGCTTGCTCAAGTTGCCTTTTGCTTTCACGGAGCTTGTCCGCAGCAGTGGCCTTAGCCATCATTTTTTTATACTCGTACAAGTGACGCGCCTCTTCTTCTGGAGACTTTGGTGGAAGCCAAGAGGGCCGAGTTCGAGAAAGAACAGCCTCTTTCTCCCTGCTAACTGGAACGGGATCCATGAAATCACTTGATCGGCGTTTTGGAGGTAACTTTACAGAAGACTCCTGTTTGTACGTATGCTCTGTTTTAGAAGTAGGCAGCTCTTGAAAAGCGCGGGTCAAGTCGCGAGCGTCCTCTGAGAGATGCTCGAGACCAGTGGAGTTGAAATATTGCGTCGGCTCCGCTTCTTTGATACTAGTGAGCCCATCGGAAATGCGAGACGCCGCAGAGTACGATCCGCGCTTGCTCGCCGGCGCGCTTTTTGGCATAATTTTTGAGCGCGAAGATTTATGTTCTGTTTGAGCTTTGACATAAAGAGCGGGAGAGAGAGGAACATTCCAAACAAGAGCATCTGCTGGTATTTCGTCATCGCCCTCGTCAGATTCACACTGGAGTTCAAGCTGTTCAACGGTTAGTTTTGATTGGGAATTGTGCCTGCGGAGCCTTAAACGTTGCTGCGGAGTTAGACCTTGACGAGTAGTAGGAAGCACTAGAGGGGTAGTATTCAGAGGGGAGCGCGAGCTGGCACTACGTCTTAAACGAGGAGGCTGTGGACGCGGGGGAGCATTCCAATCAGGAATTTTAAGTCGGGGAGTTGAAACAGCTTTTCGTAAACTGTGGGATGGTGGGAAAGAGGGAAAGGAGTCAGTTTCTTCTGAAGCAGGAGATAATGCAGCGGGCACTTTTGATGAGAAAGATTTGACCCGCTGTCCCTTTGAGGCTTGTGAAGCTTGAACTAACAGACTAGGAGACGATGCTACATATGAAGACGCTGAAGGGGCGCGCAAAGAAGAAAAACCAGCCTTTTCGGAATGGCGGCGCGCTAACAGGCGGTTGCTCGGCAGCAAAGATGGTGTGCTGGAATTTGGATGGAGTGAGAATAAAGTAGAGGGTTCATTTTGAAATTGTTGCCTAGATTGTACAGAAGCCTGGTTGGGGTTTAGGAGCGAGATGGAGGATTTTGACTTGAGTGTGTTGATAGCGTACCCGTTGAGTTTATTGGCTGCTATAGGAAACTCAGGCTCTTCATTTTCGCTAGAGGCTGAACTAGGCATGAAGTCGTAAGAAATGTCATTTTCGTCGGATTTTCCACTTGCGACACTGCTGCGGTTGGAAGAGCAAGCCGACATATTTTGGAGAGCATGCTTGGCGGCAGCCGACGCTACATAACTGAGGTCTGCAGTGGTCAGAGTGTATTCATCATCACCGGTACTAGCAGTTGAGTTAGTGCTGCTTCTGCTGCTGTTGGAACTGCTGTCGGAGTATTCTGAAAGGGAGACCCCCTTAGGTAGGGCAGTTACTGTAGGTTTATGGGGGTTGTCGTTAAGAGACACTTCGTCAAAATCCTCCACAATTTTAATTGGGTCAGCCAAGAGAGCTGGAAAGGGCATGATATCGTAGAGATAGGAGCTACTATACAGACTAAGGTTTTAAAGAGTGTTGTGGTGGTTTCTAGGGATGGAATAGGAGGTGGAACAAGCGAGCGTAGGAAAACGAGTGTGCATGGATCAGGAAAGGGGGACGGTTGAACGAGTGTGACAGGCAAGAAATACCAAATAGCAGCGGAGTCGAAACCAAGTAATAAGAGAAACGTAGCTAATTCCTGGATAACAAGACTAAAAAGTAGGAAAGAGGAAGGAGGAAGGAAAGAATAAAAATAAATAAAAATAAAAATAAATAAAAATAAAAATAAATAAATAAAAATAAAAATAAATAAAAATAAATAAAAATAAAAATAATATTTTATAACCCTTGTTCTTTATATATTCTTTTTATTCAATTTTTATAATTCAT
>JAKVQY010000028.1:0-39912 GCA_030463045.1 Geotrichum macrosporum
GTCATTTAATGCTTTGCGAACTAAAATGAAATATCAAACAGACATGGTTGTTAGAGAATTTTCAGTTTGCCTAGCTAGATACAGAGCCATCAATCACTATTTGAATATTGAAGAGCCTGTTTACTCTGAATCGATGAATGAAAGTGATGAATTTAATACTGAAGAAGAAATAGCGGAGGATATTGCTAGTTATTAGTAAGTCATTAATGACGTTGGAAGTAAATATATAAGCTAAACATAATAATACAAGAGGCAAATTTATTGCAGAAAAATTGCATTTGAATAAGAATTAATCATTACTGAAGGCAAAGAATTTTATATCTCTCTGCTAGTGTGGCAATTTTTGCTAAAAGACGTCAAGGAGGAGTAATCAGGACATAGAGAATTAATCTTTGCAGCGTTAATTCTCGATCAATTTATATTTAGATCCGCTGCTATCCTTTTTAGCTAAGTAGCTGAACATAAGGGAACACAAAATTTTACGTTATTTCATTGAATACAATCACTATGAAATGAAGTCTCAAAGGTTATATTTTCTTATAGAATTAAGATAACTATGATGGACCTAACATAAACTAAGAGTAGGAATTTGCCTCTTGTATTATTTAGCTTATATAATTGCTTTCAATGTAGGAACACATAGATAAATCAATATCATGAATATAAGAACAAAAAAGATATTGTTATACAGCAGTAGCAGGATTGTCCCGGTATTATACATGAATTTTATTAGAAGCATGTACCTCTAGTTTTTATAAGGGCGGACTATATAAGACATGGTTAAAGAGGCGCGAGCAGGGGAGTTTGGATTCTTGCATTAATAACACAGTAGCCAACTTGGCTAGAATTTGATTCATTTGGGATGAAAAATAGCCCCTATCGAAAATATTCGTAGTGTCACTTGGAAACTATAGCTGTTACAATTTAACCACAAGGAAGAAATTTTTACTCAAAGGTTGAGTCGCTAAGGTGGCTTACAAACTATATATGGTATATATTAAATTTGAGAAACTATTATTATTGTTATTCATTGGGGTTGCCGTAAAATTCTTGAGAATGCTTTTGATGCTTGTGATTTCAATTCCTCTGGGAACTGAAATGAAATATTAAACAGACATAGTTGTTAGAGCATTTTCAGTTTTCCTGGCTAGATACAGGGCCATTTGTCACTACTTGAATATTAAAGAGCCTGTTTACTTTGAATTGATAGATGAAAAAGAAGAAATAGCGGAGGATATTGTGAGTTATCAATATGTCATTAGCTTATATATTTGCCTCTATATCTGCCTTCAACGTCACTAAACACAATAGCGCAAAAGGCAAATCTAGAGGCATTCTTGGGCTGCAATAAAACTAATTTAGATAGCAAGTATAATTATTTCTACAAAAAAATGAATTTAAGTACTCTCAGGCATTATCCGATAATTCTCTATCTCTGGCGCCTTTTTCCAAATATGGTCACAGAATTCTAGATAATCGGTTAATTGCCCTATCTGTACTTCTGTGTAAGTGTTCTAAATTGTGATGATATTATTATGCAAACTGTATAATTGAGTTTTGGTTACTAACCTTACCCATTGTTACCCTCTTTAAAACATTTATTTAGTTACCCTGAAGTTCAATTTTTTTTGAACTCCGATTTCAGCAAAATGCCGATATATGCTGACTCCTTGTTTTTCATAGTGTTATTTTTTTTTATTTTATTTCTTCTCGTTAGTCCCGCATCATCCTGTCAAAGCTTCATCACACTTCCCTCAACCACTGGTTGTTACTTCTCTACATACTGGTTGAGCCTCTTTAGTGGACTCTGCCCTCGGCTAATTTTTAATACTTTGACATACTTTTGATACATTTCACAATGGATACAGCCGCTCTTCACAGATGCTTCGAAGCCACGCTGCAGGCTGATCCCAACACTCGTATGGAAGCCGAGCTTCAGCTCAAAGCTGCTGAGTCTACGCCTGGCTTCATCGGTGGTTGTCTGGACATAGTTATAGAACCTCGCGTTTCGGATAACATTAAGACTGCTGCTGTGGTTTTCCTCAAAAATAAAGTCGACCGCTATTGGGATCCACTGCAGCCTGTTCAGTCACCCATTGATCAGGACGAAAAACCTGTTTTTCGCGAGCGATTGATTCCTGCACTTGTAAATGTGACCCCGCAATGCAGAGCCGTATTGGTTAAGGTTCTTAATATTATTGTCTCAAGGGACTTTCCTTCAAAATGGCCTGAACTTTTAGACGTCACTTTGGCTCTTTTCCAGAATTCAGATCTAGGGTCCACCCGTGCAGGACTTACCTGTCTTTTGGAGATGAGTAAGTATTATCGCTGGTCTACAGGTGAGAAGCGTTCAGGTTTGGACAAGGTCATTGCCAACTCTTTCGCTGGCGTTTTGAACATTGGTAACTCCTTGGTCAATGAAACTAGTAATACTGCTGGCGAAATGCTTAAGGAGATCTTAAAAATTTACAAGTGCGCTACTTTTCAAGAGCTCCCTGGCGAGCTTCGAGACCCCAAAAATATGGCCGACTGGGGAAATCTCATGCTCAATGTTATAAGAAAGGAGTTGCCCGAAGATGTTCTCAAGCTATCCGTGGATGACAGAGAGACCAATTCTTGGGTTAAATGTAAAAAATGGGCATTTGCTAACCTTTACAGGCTTTTTTACCGATACGCTGCTCCAAGGAAGGTCACTTCTAAGAAGAACTCTCAATATTCTGATTTTTCATCTGAGTTTATCTCCAGCTATGTCCCTGAAATTCTCAAGGTTTACTTTGAACAAATTGACTTGTGGGTTCAGCAAAAGATCTGGCTTGGACGCGCATCCTTGTATAACATTCTTGCTTTTTTGGAGGAATGCATCAACTACAAAGATACTTGGGTTCTTCTTAAACCTCATACTGAAATCATTATTTCTCACGTAGTATTCCCATTGCTGTGCACGACAGACAATGATCTCGAAATTTTTGAGATTGATCCTGAAGAGTACATCCACAAACATATTGATGTTTACGAAGAAAATCCTACTACGGATGCTGCTGCTACCAACTTCCTTGTAACCCTTGTTCGCAAGCGATCTAAGACATCTCTCAGTAACCTGTTACTCTTTGTCCAGGGCATTGTTTCAAATTATATCCAAAAAGTCGAAGACCTTGACTTAGCACGCCAGCAGGAAGGTGCTTTAAGAATCATGGGTTCTATTGCTCATGTTGTGCTTACAAAAGGCAGTCCCATTGCTGATCAGATGGAACATTTCATTGCTCAATATGTGTTCCCCAACTTTTCTTCTCCTCAAGGCTTCCTCCGCGCCCGGGCATGCCAGTTCCTTAATCTTTATGCTGACGTTAACTTTGAAAACATTGAAAACATTTCTTTTGCATACCAGAGCATCCTCAAATGCATGGAAGATGAAAACCTACCTGTTCAAATTGAAGCAGCCCTGGCTCTTCAACCCATGGTCAGGCATGATCAAATTCGTGCTGCCCTATCGGATCGCATTCCAGAAGTTATGACACGTCTTTTGGACTTGGCAAACAAAATTGATGTTGATGCGATTACTAGTGTTATTGAAGAATTTGTTGAAGTCTTTTCTGAGCAGCTAACCCCATTTGCTGTGGATCTTGCCCGCAAGATGTGTGAACAGTTAATGCGACTACTCACAGAGCTCTCTGAACAGCAAAATGCCGAATTTGACTCTGACAACTACGACGACTCTGCTAACGAGGACAAAACTATGACCGCCCTTGGATTACTGAACACCATTTCAACTTTGCTGTTGGCGCTGGATAATGCTAATGTCGTTGTTCTAGAGTTGGAGATAATTCTGCAACCTGTTATTTTGGCTGTCTTCAACGAACGCATGTCCGAGTTTTACTCTGAAGTTTTTGGCTTGATTGACAACTGTACATTCTGCCTTAAGTCGGTTTCGCCCACCATGTGGAGTTTATTGCCCGAGATTCACGCCGTTTTTAAGGACGATGCAGTTGATTATCTGAGTGAGCTCTCCCCTTGCCTTGACAACTACCTGCAATATGGCTCTCAACAGATTAGTGACACTCCTGAGTTTTGTGCCTTGTTCTATGATATTTTTGATACAGTCATTAGCGAAGACAAGCGATTGGGTGAAGAGGACAGAACAGTTGCCTGCTCAGTTGGCCAACGCTTTTTGCTCAGCCTTGAGGGAAAGGTGGACCAATACGTTCCTGCTATGCTCAAGTCGACAATCACTAGACTTGCTGAGAATCCTAAACGAAATATTCCCTACCTGGTCAGCTTGTTGGAAATTATTCTAGCTTCTTTATGTTACAATGCAGGAGCAACACTAGCCATTCTGGAAGGCGAGACTTTCACTCAAGCATTTTTCACTATGTGGTTTGATAACATGGAAAAGTTTTCGCGTGTTTACGATTTAAAGTTAGTCACGATGGCTATGCTTAGTCTTTTTAATCTCGCTGATAGTGATCTTCCCGCATCCATCAGTTCGAACCTGGGTCAAATTTCCAAGGCACTTGTCTCCGTTATTGGCCGTCTTCCTGAGGCCATTAAACAGCGTGAGGCTCTTGACAAGGATTTTGATGCCACTGGAGAGTTTGGAAAAGAAGACGATTTATTTGAAGAGTGGAACGATGAGGATGAAGATGATGAAGGAGGTGATGACGACCATACAGGTACCAAAGAGTACTTGGAATTTTTGGAGTCGGAAACTTCCAATTTCCAAAGCGGCCTTAGTGATGGATTCTACAGTACGTTAAATGGTTTGGAAGAAGAGCCTCTTGCTGAAACGGTTTTGGACTCGGTCAACCCATTTATTGCTGTACGTGACACGTACATGACTTTGAAGAACAATAATGCTAGTCGATATCAAGCATTGACTGAAAATTTTACTCCCGAAGAGGTTACAATTCTTGACGAGGCTACCAAGTTATAATCTAGAGACGTTTAAGAAGGTTAAAAGGTTTATGATGAGAAATAAAAAATAAAAAAATGATGCATTTAATAATGACAAACAGAAACAGGAATCAAACTAAACATTATTGGAGAGAAAGAAGAACGTTAGGCGGTCATGCAAATGGTGGATGGAGGAGTCCCTTATGTCTGTGTGTGTGTGTGTGTGCGTGTGTGCGTGAGCGAGTGTTATACCTACGTTAGCCTTGACTGTTATGCAGCTTAAACCTAGCTTTTGCAATCAACAGCTCCTGTTCTTGAAGGAGCTCTTCTTCAGTGCGCCCAGACGATTCCAACTTGCCAACCTTGCGTTCCCGGACCTTTTGTGTCTCTTTGTGTTCCACAATAACCTCTTTGATCGGTTCGATATATGCGTAAAATCCCAAAGTCTCTAGCGCTTTCAACACATGCTCGCTGGCGATAGTTTTTTTAGATTCCTTCTCAGCAATGTCGTTTGATTCTGTCGACAGAATCATGATAAATTCAATACAGACTTCGATCAGAGCGTCGCGCGTTTCCCGCGAAAACGTAAGGTCCGAAGGAATAATCTCAGACACTATTTTTTGTACCGTAGCTACATACGAGGAAAATAAAATCACAAATACATGTTAGGCACATGGAAAATAAAAAAGGTAAAATATAAAGCCCGTTACAGGCAATAAAATCACATGCTATACCTTTAGGTAACGACAGATCTTCTGATCCGTGATCTCTATCCGTCATTGTGTTTATTGCACATGAGTTGCCTTATAGCAGTCGAATTTTAGTTTTCAAGAAATTTGAGACGGAAATAAAATAAAAAAACTGTCGTTTTGATTTTTGAGAGCCAGAATCTGTCCTTTATATATAATTTAATGGAATATAATGCGGAAATATATATATATAAATATAAATCTATTACTTTTTACCCGGCAGTCACGAACTCCAAAATGCTTGAAATACTTCCAATGCGAATATTTGCACGTTTGAATCCAGCAGGTCTAAATAATCGTTGTCCAATAGGTGACCTTAAATTGAATGCATACTGAGTAGTAATTTTAAGTTGGTGCTGTGTGGTTCATAAGACTTAGTTGCGTTTGTGGCATCTCATTTCAATTGCAAGTATCTGGCTAATATGCTTCATTCTTGAGCAATGCGGAACAGATCGTTCTTTTAGTTCAATAAGTATGCCTTGCAACTAATGAAAATGGTCCTTACCAAAAAGGTAGCCAATTAAAAATTAACAGCTAGTAGCTGCGCTGATTTAGTATCTTTGCCCCTGCAGACACTGCTCTAGTATTGGATTATGGTCAGATATTAAGGTACGAACCTCTTGTCTAAAAAATTTCACTTAGGTCAAATATATTTGCAACACTAACGCTTGCTGGGATGGCGATTTAAAATTGAGACGGTCAACAGGAAAGCATTGGACTATAAACAAAACCTGTCGAGAATAAAACTACGTGACAAAAAATTGTCAAGACTTGATTCATAACAGAGTTAAATAACCAATTTCTTCTCCTCACTGCCGACCTAAACGCACAATCACATACTAGTTTAATCGTGTTTTATGGCTACTTTCAAGTGCTACATAATTCTATCTGTTTCCAGTGATATTTTCCTTCTACGCAATATAGATTATAGTCAGCACCAGAACTTATTGATCCAGGCTAATCAGACCAAGCGATGCTTGCCGTGATTCCGCGATAAGTCTTTCAAAAGTTGGAATCAAGACCTTTACCTTTTTGGTAGTAAAAAACCATCGAAAGCCTTCCAGAACTTGGCACAAAAGCGGAAGACGTATGACTGTGCTAATTTATGGACCATGCCAGCCAGTACCAGTTTGATCAGATAGGGATTACCACACGCAGGTATGCAAAGCTATGACTGATTAGACCAACAATATAATATAATTGACGAAGCCTTATCTATTAAAACCCGTTTTGTCTCGTCTCATCTCGCCCTTTAACGTCCTACTTTGTTTTGAATTAATTCAATATTCGTCCTGAAGGCCTTCGACAAATCAGGTATATCCCGTTCTAGAAGCTTTGGAAAGAACGACTCTGCCGACATTTTCCGGCGATTCCTTCCGCAGAGTTATAGACGGTTTTCCAGCCTCGCACCTAAAACGGAAAAATCTCATGGAAAAAAAAAGAAGTCAAAATAAAAAATTTTCAGTTTTATAAGTTTACCTCTTCCTTTTTTCTTTCTTTGATTAATTATCCACTAGGAACTCAGTTTCTACTCATTTTCTTTGAAAAACCAAGTCTTTCTCCCTTCTTGCAGTTTGTTGCTCTAGGAATATTTCTACTGAAATCCCAGTCAAAATGTCGACTGAAAAAACCTTCATCTCTTACAACAACGTGCACAAGCTGTGCCAGGGGGCAGCCGAAAAGATCAAGAAGCACTCTCCTGATCTCATGGTCGCCATTGGAGGTGGTGGCTTTATTCCCGCTCGAATCCTGCGTACATTTTTGAAGGAAAAGGGTGCTAAAAACATTCCTATCCAGGCTATTGGCCTTTCCCTTTACGAGGACCTTGGAACTACTTCTACTGAGGCTGAGACCGTCGGTGTTGAGGTTGTCCGTACTCAGTGGCTTGATTTTGGTACTTTGGCTAAGCACACTGGTGACCTTATTGGCAAGACTGTTTTGATTGTTGACGAGGTCGATGATACTAGAACCACTCTGCACTACGCTCTTTCTGAGCTTGAGAAGGACGTTGCCGAGCAGGCTGTTCGCTTGGGACGACAAAACGAGGTTACCAAGTTTTTGATTTTTGTCCTTCACAACAAGAACAAGGAGAAGCGGGCCGAACTTCCTAAGGCCATGATGGATGAGGGCCGATACATTGCCGCTCGCACTGTTGAGGATGTTTGGATTGCCTATCCTTGGGAGGCCATTGACATTGAAGAGCATACTGCAGAGGCCATTGCTCAGGGAAACAACTAGATATTATACTAATGCATATGAAGGAGAAAAAAAAACCCTCAAAAAGGTAACGGCTATTATAGATATTTTTTAATAGAAAATGAAGAAACTGAAAAAAACAAGAATAAAGAAAAAAATATTAGAAACTTGAAAATTTAACATTCAGGTATATATATCGTTATCTTGTGGATTAGTGGATTACTTTTGGGCTGCAAGTCGATCTACTAGTTCTTCAATCTGCTGCTTAAACATCGTTTTGATGTCATCAACATCAGCTTTCAGCTCTTGTACTTGCTCACTCTTTTCACCCAGCATCTCCAATGCTGTTTGTTCTCGGATACACATTTGTCTAATCTGATCTTCCATCTCTTGTACCTTCAACTTATATGTGTTTAATGAACCAGTTTCTTCCATCAGCCGTGTAATATCTTTTACAGCTTCTTCCTTGGCATTCGTTGCGCGTGCTAAATCGTCTTTGACGTTTGACAACTCTGACTCTAAACTGCGGATTGTGCGACTCATGCGGTTAACTAACTGGATAGATGGGCCTGCACCTACTGTCGATACGGAGTTATTGTCAAATCGACTACTGTTGCCCTCATCACCTCCACTGGCTTGCCCGCGACGATCACCACCCAGGCCGGATGCAGCCGACAAAGAGCTCCCTCTGGCAGAAAAAGATTCACCTGCTACCGAATAAGGTGGAATAAAATGGTTGTCTCCGTCTTCCAAATGAGTAGGCAATGGACTTAAATTCTGAGGATCATTAGAATTATCAAATGAAAATGAAGACGTTGAGCTAGACGAATTATCCATAAATTGAGCTGAATGGAACGACATTAAACTGGCCTTACTTGAAGTGCGGCGGCTCCCAAATCCAAGTGCTGGAGACCTCGCTCCATTGCCAAAAGAAATACCCTCATCAACAGTAAATCTTTGTGAAAAAGGGGATGAGCTTCCCGATCGCGCACCGGGTTCTCCAAAAATAGGTTCTATTAATCCGTTCCCTGACTTCTTGCGTTCGTTCACAGATGGTCGCTGCAATTGTTGATGCTGTGTAGCTTGATTTAAACTTTGCAAAGCACTCTTGAGCTTTTCTTCTAAAGTTGCAAGTTTTTTCTCATACTCAACCTTTTCCCTCTCAGCAGAACTTTCAAGTGTATTAGCTGCTTGTTTCGTTTTGGCAAGTTCCTGTTCCATTTTACTTTGTGAAGTCGTTAGCTTAGATAGTTTCGATTTCAGTTCATATAATTGGTCATTCAGCACTTCAATTTCGCTTGTTTGACTCTTAAGATTATCCGTTAAAGTCTTGACCTTTTTTCGTAAATAAGTCTCACGAGAAGCGTTATCTTCAGCCTCTTGCTCTAAAGTTCCGATTCGGTTCTGCAAGTTTAACTCAATTCCCCTCCAGTTTTCAGAGGCAATTTCATGCTGGCCTTGCAATACCTCTACCTGTCGTAACAAATTGAGATGATTTTCGCCCGATGCTCCGCTCGACAATTCTTCAGACTTGGCCCTAAAATGCTCTACTCTCGATTCCAGATTCTGAAATTGTTAGACAAAATCTTGCCCAATGTATACATACTCACTCTGATATCGTTTTGAAGCTTTGTATCCAAAGTCTTTCTAACCTCTGCTTCCTTCTTTAATCTAGATTCAAGTTCAGCAACTTCGCTGGCGCGTTGCCCTTGCGAAACTGCAAGCTCTAATTGAACTTTGGAGAGTTGATTTTGAAGGTCAGCAGAATGAGCTTTTTCAGCATCTAACAACTTGGACTGAGTGGCTAAAACTGCCTCATCATTTTTCTCCCTAAGCATTATAATATCGTTTTCAAGTGCAGATATTTTTGCCTTGTAAAGTTAGTGAGCATAAATCTCGAATTCCAACAAAAAACTTACCAAATTGATTTGTTTATCCTTCTTCATTACCTCATTTTCGTTTTCTGCTTTGGTTCGTGCTTTTGTAGCATCGCTCAAACGTTTCTCTGCATCCTGTGACGTTTTAAGCAAATCTTTTACACGAAGAGCTTCACGTTCCGCTACCTCCTGCTTTTTTAGTGCATCTTTTAATACACGGTCACTATCGCGCTCTTTTGCTCGCAGACTTTTAATAGCATTCATATGCTTGAGTTCATTCTTTGACAGTATTTGTCCTTCTTCAAGTAGCAATGCAACTTGCTCCTCTTTTTCAGCTAGTTTGCGTTGTATTCCGCTGTTGGAGCCTTTTTCCTGTTTAGCTCGTTGTGCTTCTTCTCGGGCCAAGAATTTCAGCTTGGATTCTAGTGAATTGATTTTTTCTTGCGCTGAGTGTATTTCTGACGATAAACTCAGTTCTCTAGCCTGACAATTGCTCAAGTGCGATTCAACTTGATATCTAACAGATTCTTCTGAGATCAATGTAACAAGCGATTTCAAACTAGTAATATCCTCAGCTTCTTTTTCATTCTCAATATCAGCAACATTATTTGAAGCAGTTTCTTCTATTTTTTCTGCTTCTGCAGGCACACTGTGATCGAGTGATGTTCGAGGTGAGGAAACTGGACTTTTCAAGGAAGGAGAGGAATTAGAAATAGAAATTTTTTCATTTGTTGAGTTAGGGCGGGATCCAGAAGGAGAGCTTTTTCCGCCTAATGCCATTGCTAGACGTTCCTGCATCGACAATCTTCCGGTACTTGACTTAAGTGAAGTATTAGCCTTAATCGGCTGAGGTGCTTGAATTTTAATCTCGAATGAAGATTGCCCAGACGCTGTATTTGAACGAGATTCGCTTGAGGTACCAACCTCGGAAGTAGCAGTCTCTTGGATGACTTTGTCAAGAGTTTGCTCAACATTAGCTACAGCACGCTTAATATACTTAGTCCATTGGCCGCCTGATGTACGTGAGGACGCAGTTGATTCATCGTCAGTCTGGTTAACCTTAAAAGAAACAGCAGAATCAGAGGTGTTTAGATGTGTTGACGTTGGCTCTTGCACGGGCAGATCAGCTCTAGTCATTTTGTTATGAGTCTCCTCGGTCGCGGCTTCTGTTTGTGCAGGAAGAGTGCTCTTACTGGAAGGGGTTCTTTCATTTAAACATTTCTCATCTGCCGTAGTGACAGAAGATGTAACATGAGAATCTTGCACATGGGTATCGTCACTTTGCGGGGTGCTCCCGACAGTTTTAACTGAGGGGTCAGCAGATATTTCTGCTACGTTTTCTAAACAAGATGATCCAAATGAGTCGGAATTTGAAGCATTCAACTTTAAGTTTTTGTCGTCCAAAACGTCACCTTCTGTGTTTTTATAATCGTGAGGTGAGTCCAATGTACTATCTTGAACAACACCTTCAAGCCCTAAATGCTCCTCCTTAAAATTGTCTGGAGTAGAAGAAGATTGTTCCTTTCGCGGAGTTTCAGGTATGTAATCAGCTGGGCTGTCAGAAGAATCTGTTTTCTTCCGAAGCCTCTCTAACTGATCCTGGTCTTTGCCGGCGACCATTAGTGCAAGCAGTGGGCAATACTAGACGTATATAAAAAGGAGGAATAATTGTGGTGAGCAGTAAAATAAGCCCTAATGATCTCAAAAATGAATGGTTGTTATGGCCAGCCAGATGTTGTATGGCCTCAAAATTTGGCGAAAAATAGCCAAATGCTTAGGTGTAATTCTAGCAGATTTCTAGTCACGTGATTCTTAAATATTGTTTGACAAACAGTTATTTGTAATCTTATTTCTGCATCTTACAAATGATTATGTTTTTGTATTTTTAAATTTTTGAGTTTGGCAGCTTTCTCTCGCAATAGCCCACAGAGAATTCAGGCACCTTTGCTTTCACTGATTTTCGTTCGTCAAATTTGTTTCCCGAAATCATACTGTTTTCCTCAAATGTATCTTTGTACAAAATTTTTGTTTCACGATTGGGCTTGTATTCTGCATTGCCTAACTATCTATTTGACTGTATTGTTTGTTACTTAACAGAAAACTTTCTGATTAAGGTTTCTGGAGAACTCCGCTTTCTGATCACTGTAGGCAAAAAAATTATTTTCAAATGAGTTTCAAATCTATGTCGTCCATTTTTAAACAATCTTATATGAAAATAGCTGAAGAAACAGTGAATGTGAAACTGGCTAAACCTAAGCTCATAACCTTTGATGCATTTGGTACACTGTACACCCCCCGCGAAAATGTTCCGGACAAGTACGTCTCCTTAGTCAAGGAGAACTCCGAAATTAATGTTCCAGTAGAAGTAGTTCAAAAAAATCTTCCCTGGGCAATGAAGCATATGATGTCGAATCATCCTCATTATGGAAAGCATACTTTACTCAATCCAACAGGTCAAGGCGATTATCACCATGTCCCGGAATGGTGGTCAAACGTTATTGCAAAAGCCTTTGCTCCCATTGAGTTGCCCAATAAGACAGTGGACGCTCTCTACAATTATTATAGCTCAGCGGAAGCGTACAAGATATATGACGATGTTATGCCCCTACTTCAGCGGTTATCAGAAAGAGAAAATATCCCTATGGCGTTGATTAGCAATTCTGACCCAAGACTAATTTCTATTTTAAAAGGCCTAGGTCTTTTTCAATTTTTCGAGGGTCGCATATTCTTGGCATATGATATCGGATTTGAGAAACCAGACCCACGACTGTTTGAACATGTCCAAAGGGCATTTGAAAGTGAAAAGAAACATCTTAGCAAGGGGGGATATTGGCATGTTGGGGATGAGCTTGTGAAAGACTGTAAAGCAGCAGATCAAGTTCCCAATTGGAGAGGAGTCTTGATTGACCGCAAGCGAAAAGTGGCTAGGGATGAATTATCCACTCATGGCAATCAGTTAATTGTAAATGATTTACGCCAAGTTCTTGATCTTTTTGATACTGATCAAGTCAAAAAATAAAGATCCACTGCTGCACGTAATTTCAATCAATCGCATCAGATAAGGCAGTAAGAGCAAAATATTTCAGGTTAGGTGGGGGCGTTGAGGGCAATTAAACTTGTCTTCGTTATTACTTGCGACGAACTGCATGCTCTTTCAATTCAACATTTAGATGTTGCTGATGAAGCCTAATCTGTTCGCACTATTATTCAAAAATTTCGGTTTTTGCAAAATTTTGTTGATTGCAGATATCAGGTGAGCCAATTTATTATGAGGATTATATATATTAATGATCTTATAATTCATTAGGCAGTGCAAAATATTATTATTTTATGAAAAATTCAAAATTCACATTCTCTTAGCTTTTCCGGATTTGCTGTTTTTAAGCATTTAAAGGAGACGAAATATCATTTTATAGGATACGAACCTTTTCCGTTATTTACCATGGGCATATAAATACACGACCTACTTCTTCATTTTTGAACTCATTTACATACACTCATATTTATTCTTTCGACTGATATATACTTTCAACTATTCAATCTTATCAAATCTTAACTATGCCTTGTGAATGTGGATCTTCTTCTTCCTGCTCTAACTGTTCCGGCTCGTCGTGCTCTTGCTGTGGCGCTTCCGGCTGCAGCAGTAAATAAGGATTGTTTGTATTCTTCATTTTTTCAGTGAGGACAACAGCTGTAATGTATTTTTTATCTAGATATTGAAGTGGCCTTCAACTAATATCCTTTAGTCCAGCATTAATTATACACGTGCTTCTGCACTTGTCATGTATAATAAATAAAACTAAACTAGTTTTAATATGAATATCTTTCCACTTTGTAGGTTCGCGCTGCCTTCAGCAGTACTGTGCACTTCATCCCATTCAAAATTCTTTGGTTAAATGATAGCCGGCTGCTAATTTCCAGCTGTTCTCTCGTCAAAACATAATGCAGAAAAAGTGGCCTGAAAGGCTGCATTAATTTGTCAACACAAAATGTCAACACGATTGGCGAAAGAGTTGGATTTCGAGAATACCATGTTAAGGTGTTGAGAAGCGATTACTAGGTACTACTTGAGGTTTCTAACTAATGGATTAGATTAAATGTTTTTAGCCATCTTCTAGCTAAGTTTTCGGATTGAGTTAACAAGTTCAAAAACATTAATTTTTTCTTAATTTATTTGTCAAAGTAATATTATCCAAAAATTGCAAAATATTCTATTCCAATATCAGTGATTTTTGAAAGTAGATTTTATATTTTTTAGTGAGCAGATATCTGTACCTAGTTTTTCTAAAAAGCCTCGGAAAACTTTCATGAGACATATAGAGCCGACAAATTGCTTAGTAGTTGTCAAGACTGGAATAATGGCATTAAAATGGACTGTTTGATATCAGGGATCTACATTACTGGAAAAAGAGGAACGTCTCTTTATAAGGTTGAAATTTCTCAACTGCAACTTCGAATTGTGTTTTAGAAAAACTATTTTATACAAATGTAGGGAATTAAGAGTAGAAATCTTCCAGACTTATCACGTTTAAGGGGAGTTAATGTTGGCTTTTTTTCTATTTTTGCATATCATTGTTTTGTTCATCTATTCTTAAAGCAAAATTAAAGTCTGGCACATTGTGATCAAAAGATATTTGGCGTTTAAACTGTTTCTGACATGTAAATTCAATTAAGTCGTTGCTTGAACGGATTTTCAAGCAATACTTTCTAAGCAGCACGTCGTAAATACTTGCCTTCAATTTTTCATGTACATTTTTAGTTAGTTCAATTCTAGTATTCCTGCGGCTGTCTTTTTTGACATGTATAGCAGTATGAGAGGGTGATTGGATAAATACTATGTTAGTTTTACCAATATTTGAAAGTAGTATACATTCATGAGAGAGGCTCTGCACGCATACTAATGTTCATGGTGCAAGCGTAATGATAAGAATTTATCTTGGACGAAAAGATTTGAAAAGCGAGCTTTCCATTTTAGAAATATTGAGTTTTCGTGCTTTGCTGATTATGCTGAGGTATTGCAAAGGACTAATTGTTATAATATTGCGGTACAACACATACTGTTAACCTCAGTCTAATATTGTCCACAGTTCTTTTATAGTTCTACTCTCAAAATGTGAAAAATGGAAATTATCATATGTTCCCGTTTAGCGATATAAATTTGGTACTTAAAAGTATAGCTCAAAGAAGCTGCTAATGGTCGTGGCTAGTAAAATATCAAGTCAGCATTTACTTGCGGTATACTGAAATATAATATTACTTTCTCAAATTTGAATTATGCAAAATAAATATTGATATTGCTAGTTATTAGTAAGTCATTAATGACGTTGGAAGTAAATATATAAGCTAAACATAATAATACAAGAGGCAAAATATTGATCATGATCAAACGTCTAACTTATCAGGGATTTATTTAGCAAGCGGTTCAGCCGCGCAAAATTTTATACATGTTGTCTCAAAACCCCAACCCAGATGAGTCAAACCAGCGACTCCGGCGACTGCAAGACTATCGGCTTCACAACGCGAACTGCCACATACTCGGAGCATCATTTCCTTGGATGAAAATTCTTACTTTATCGACATTCTCACTACTTATCTATCTGGGATACCCGTTCTCATAAACTGTTCAGATCATGTCTACCAAACCCCCTACTGTCTCTGGACTTACAGAGTACTCAGCACCTACACCTGCTGCTCCCGGATCACCAGCAGAGTTCGCTAATAAGTACGCCTCGGTCAGCCCCTCATTCCTGTTACCAGACGGAACGCCCGATTATCTTAGACTTATTCTTACCTCCCGCGTCTATGACGTCTGTCGCGAGACGCCTTTGACACCTGCAGTCAATATTTCACAAAAGCTTGGATCTAATATTCTCTTGAAACGTGAAGACCTGCAGCCAGTGTTCAGCTTCAAGCTACGCGGTGCGTATAACATGATTTCACAACTTCCCAAGGAAGAAAGGTGGAAGGGTGTTATTGCCTGTTCTGCAGGAAATCATGCGCAAGGAGTTGCTTACTCTGCTCAGCATTTGAACATTCCTGCGACTATTGTTATGCCTACACCTACTCCCAGCATCAAGTTCCAGAATGTTGCACGTTTAGGATCTAAAGTAGTGTTGTTTGGCGAAGACTTTGATGAAGCAAAGGGAGAGTGTGCGCGGTTGTGCAAGCAGCACGGGCTTACAAATATTCCACCATTTGATAATCCCTATGTAATTGCTGGTCAGGGTACAGTTGCCAAGGAGATCCTAAGTCAATGGAATATCCACGAGCTCAAGGCCATCTTTGTTCCCGTTGGTGGTGGTGGTCTTATTGCTGGTATCGGTGCATACGTTAAACGTATTGCTCCTCATATCAAAGTTATTGGTGTTGAGACGTACGATGCAGATGCTATGAAAGTTTCACTGAAAAAGGGCGAGCGAGTGACTTTGAAGGATGTGGGTCTTTTTTCTGATGGAACTGCCGTAAAGATTGCTGGTGAAGAAACCTTCCGTATATGTCAAGAGGTTGTTGACGAGATTCTGCTGGTATCTACTGACGAATTGTGCGCCTCTATTAAAGACGTATTTAACGATACTAGATCCATTGTTGAGCCTGCAGGTGCTCTTTCATTAGCTGGTGCTAAAAAGTATATTTCTTCGCATCCAGAGATGGAACATTCAGAAAACGCCTATGTCTGTATTATGTCAGGTGCCAACATGAATTTTGATCGTCTGCGATTTGTTTCTGAGCGCTCCACACTTGGCGAGGGATCTGAAGGATTTTTTGTGCTCACAATTCCGGAGGAAAATGGTTCCTTTGAAAAAGTAATAAACCTGCTAAACCCAAGAGCAATTACAGAATTTTCGTATAGATACGAGGAAAATTCCAAATCGGCCAATATTTATATTTCGTTCTCCCTACAGGATCGTTCAACTGAAGTTCCAGAAATTATTGAATCTTTTGCCAAAGAGGGGTGCAATTGCTTGGACATTAGCGACAACGAGTTTGCAAAGACGCATGCGCGATACCTAGTTGGCGGAAAGTCGCATGTTCCTCATGAGCGCATTATTCGATTTGAGTTTCCGGAGAGACCTGGTGCATTGTTCAAGTTTTTGCAAGGTGTACAAGGCAAGTGGAACATTAGTTTATTCCATTACCGTAACCATGGTGCTGATATTGGCAAAGTGTTGGCAGGAATTCAAGTCCCTCCTGAGGAAGATGAACAATTCCAAACATTTTTGACTAAACTGGGATACCCGTATCATGAAGAGACTCACAACGAGGTGTACAAACTCTTTTTAAAGAAAACTGTATAGATAGAACAAAAGAATCATGCACTATAGGTGGGACTACATAAATGTTTGAATCTAGACACACCTTCCACCATCAACTTCCAAATCGATTCCGGTAATAAATTTTGCCTGGTCACTAGCCAAGAAGGCAGTAGCATTTGCAATATCGCTAGGCTGGGATAAGCGACCGAGTGGGACGGTTGCAATGAATTCCGCTCGTTTTTCCTGAGTGTCAGCGCCCATAAAGTGGCCTAGCAAAGGTGTTTCGCCAGCAACAGGGCAAACGCAGTTGAAACGAATATTGTTAGGGCCATATTCGATTGCCATGGCCTTAGACGCTGTAGAAACGGCACCTTTGGTGGCATTGTACCAAGTAAGCTTTGGGCGAGGTCTCAGGCCGCCGTAGAGGAAATCTGGATAAAAGAACCACCAGTCCCTTGCTTGAGAAGATAGGGCAGAATTATTGCTGTAGAAAAATAGATACCCTTAACATTGACATTGAACACCAAATCAAATTCCTCTTCAGTCACTTCCATTGTAGGCTTATTGCGGTAAGTAGTTCCTGCATTGTTGACAACTATATCCAGCCTGCCAAATGTGTCAATAGTTGTTTTTAGAACATTTTTCCAGTCCTCAGCGGAAACCACATTGGCTTTGACAAACTTCACAGAGCCGTTTGTAAACTTTAGCTCCGTCGCCCGTCCGTTTTCTTCTGAAATATCAGTCACTACAACTTTTGCGTCTTCCTTCACAAACTTCTCGGTGATTCCCAAACCAAATCCAGATGCACCACCAGTAACAATTGCTACTTTACCCTTTAAACTCATGATAAATGTGTAGCTACAAAGGAAACTAGAAAACAGCCAGAGGACAAGTGAGATTTTATTGATCCCAAGTACGCACGACCTTGAAGGCCATTTTATACTTGCTCCGAAGATCAATTATCGAACCTGGGATTCTGGAGATGACCTCAATGACCCCCATTTTAAGTTTCAGTGCAAGTGGGGGTCAAGAAATAGCTTCAATGGACCAAATGCCAAAGCGTCAAATGAATAGTACTGTTGAAAATTGCGGGGTCAAATTTTTGCTTTGCATATCTAGCCAATAGAATTTTGTGAATTCGTGGATTGACATTGTTTCGGCGCCTTTTCTTCGTGAAACCAATTAAATTTATACAACTTGAAAAATAATGCAAAAGAATAGAAATTGCTCAGAAAAATGGAAAACCAACTCATCGAAAATTGGCCGATACGCAATAAAACAGACTGGTGCTTGGACCGCACACTGGAAAATACCAAAACGGTTTCTGCCGAGAAGTAATGTCAACAGCAATCACGTACACATTTCTAATTGAAACTGAAACCTTTTGGCCACTGTGCAAGCTCAGAGAGATTGTAAAGATCTTTCAACTGACGGTTTAAAATATTGCACTTAAGCTTGAGTATTGGACTTTATTAGCCCATGGTTGGAGGCGCGCTGGCTTCATTGTATGAAAATAATGTTGATAGTGCATGCTGGAGGAAATACTGAGGGCGAAACTTTTTGACCAACGCATGAGACAATTCCAAGAATAAGAATAAGAACAAGAACAAGGGGTCTTTGTGGTAAATTTCCTAACCATCAAGCGCAATTCAAGCATAATTCAAACACAACCCAGGTTACAAAAGAGTGACTTTCATGTAAAGGTCCAATGTTTTGGCAGTTTCATGTCTCTAGCGCAAGAATGTTGTGTTATCGAATCCAAAACCATTATATTTATTCACCAGCAAGCAGTTAGCAATGGTACATTGTTGATAGCAAAGTCTTTTCTTTAAACAAAGAACCACTACGTAGTAATACGCTTTGTAAATATAAAGTTGCAGCTATTCCAAAATTGCTTGGCCTCCTTCTTTCTGCGTCGTTATCAGTACAGTTTGGCAAGGAACATGGAAGAAATACACAAATCATTCAGAGCGTTTACCTATCACAATGCCGACGTCTTTTATTTATAAGGAAAACTACTATACGGTTTCCAATGATTCTTCTTTGCATTATTTGTGCCTATTTACCAACCATAACACACTAGTGTCCTTGTTCAAGGTAAATGCCCAATTGTCATCCTAAAATGTCATCAACAGTAGCCCAATTTCAGCCTACGACTTGGCTAAACCTTCAACTGGCGTCAAAACCAACCTGTAACTTACACCATGAAAAATGAAATATATATATATATATATATAGAAATACTTTCGTATGAGTCCAACTGCAGTTCATGCACTGATGCGTCCCATAAATGCCAATATTCGTGCAAAGATGAAAAGGTTGCGACATTTGTGGAGCAGGTCACTCAAGTTGCACCAAATGAGATGGTGGTCTGGGTATCCACAGTCATAACTTAATTAACAACTCTAGTACCATACCTCCTAAAACTCCCATCGTTGGCGTGGTTTAGCGGCTCTAGATCAGTTTCAGTACTATGGAAAAGCTCATTGAAGAGTAAATTCCTTCCAAACTGGCGAGAATAAACTCAACGTCGGAGGTTTGAAATTGGAATGAGAAAACATGAAATTGCCTTTCGCCACGGTGTGGGGTAAGGGTTTAGTATAGCCACCATTTCCGCTTTGTGGTCGCTGCCGTCTTCTCCAAGTTCCGCCTCTTCCATTTCGCTTCCCAATTTCGACTCTTTCCATATACCTCAGTACTCTCCGACCTTTAGAACTTCCTCCTCAAAGATGTCGAAATCCATCGTTCGCTCAATTAAGAACGTGGCTAATGGTTACAGCGCAGCCCAGGTCAAGGTCCGAAACGGTGAGTCTCGTCTCTTTCACATTTCCCCACTTCCTATTTGCTAACCTTTTACAGCCACCAGCAATGACCCGGCAGGTCCTACTTCCTTTGAAATGGACGAGCTTGCCTCCTTAACTCACGAGCAGTAAGGCTTTTTTTGGTTTCTCTTGTGTAAGTTGCTAACGCCGAGTAGCCATGAATTAATTGAAGTCATGTTCATGATAAACCAGCGGCTAAATGATAAAGGCAAAAACTGGAGACACGTTCACAAAGTGAGTACATATTCACTCAGCGGATATGACATTTCCTAACAAATGTAGGCCCTTACGGTTTTAGATTTTCTTGTGCTTCATGGATCTGAGTCCGTTGTGCTTTGGAGTAAAGACAACCTGTATATCATAAAGACTCTACGCGAGTTCCAGTATGTGGATGATGAAGGCCGTGACCAGGGAGTTAGCATTCGTTCAAAGGCCAAGGCCCTTACCTCTTTGTTGCTGGACGATGACCGTTTGCGTGCAGAGCGACTTTCGCAAAAAAAGACACGACGTCGTCATACTGAACGTCATGTGGAGGACGGTTTAAACGGTGGGAGCAGGCGACGTAACTCTTCTGGTCGCATTAATGGTCGTGGCCGCTCTCGCAAAGATCCTGATGATGATGATCAATTACAGCGTGCCATAGAAGAAAGTCGACGTAGTGCTGCTGACGAGGAATTGCGTCGACAGAACGAGACTGATGACGATGACTTGAAAAAAGCTATTATGCTAAGCAAGGAGGAAGAACAGCAACGATATGTTGATCCCAGCCATGACCTTTTTGCCTCAGCTCCCGCGGACAATAACCTGATTGATATTTCACAACCAGCTCAAGCTCAGTACTCACAGCCAATTTATGCCCAACAACAGCAGCAGCCTCAGGCCGATCTGTTTGGATCGGTGGCATACCAACAACCTCTCTCAACTGGTTATGTCCAAAATATCTATGCCACTGGTCAGCAGTATACCGGGTTTCCTCAGCAAAATCAGTTTGGGTTTGGCCAACAGTTTCCCTTACAACAGCAACAACAACAGGCGGTACAGCAACCTCAGCAGCAGGAACCATTGCTACCTTTAAAGACGGGCTCTAACAACCCTTTTGCACAAAACTCGACGGCTGCTACGTTATTTGGCTCTCAGACAACTTCTTTAGATCAAATGCCACAACAGTATCAGCAACAGCAACAGCAACAACAGCAACAACAACAATTGGAGCAGCAGCAACAGCTTGAGCAACAGAAACAACAGCAGTTACAATACCAACAGCAGCAGCAACTACTTCAGCAACAGCAAGCCCAGCACCAGTCTCTATTTTCTCCGTCTGCTACTACGTCAGCACCTCCTGTACCACAAAAATCCGTTTTTACTGGACAAAACTCATCTCATCTTGATGAACTAAACACAATGCTTGCTACCGGTGATGGCGTTGATACTTATGGAAACGTTGGCGAAACCAGAATTCCTGCACAGCACACTCGATCAACGTTTATTAACTCACAAGGAACTGGTACAGGACTTCCCAGAAACAGCGCTAAGAACCCTTTTGTGGGGCAGCAGTATACTGGTGTGGTTACAACAAATCCCATTCAGCCCGCCTTCACTGGCTACGGCTTTGGAAACGCTCAGCAGTCACAGCAAGCTTACCAGCAGTCCTTTCAACCTCAGCAGCAACAGCAATCCAGCTCTAATCGTCCTAACCAGAGCTTGATTGACATATAACTGCGTGAAAGCATGTGACTGTTTACCTTCTTCTTTTTTTCGTTCCTTCGCTATCTTTTTATTTTTATTATTTTCCCTTCTGTTGGCCTTTGTAAATTGGTACTACTTTTTTCTTTTACACTGTTTGCGTTTTTTTACATTTCTTATATTTCTTCCCATTAATTGTTCATTACTTTCTAAATCATGATATTGTTACCTTTTTTCTTGAGAACTTTACTTGTTTCGCCTAATGATGACACTACCGTGCGACGATGAGACGACTGAGGAAGAAGAGGATGACGAGTACCCAAAGGCCGTTCGTTCTTGATGTCGTCGACTACTCAGAGCACCCTGGCGGAATCGAGATAGAAAGTTGACAGACGATGAGTGAGAGGTAACTCGAGATACAATAGGAGTGGTTGAGGTTGGGTAATGATAATATGAGCTAGGCTGTAGCGTATTATTAACAGCTTGAAGTAGTTGTGGTGAAGCATTTGAATTGGCATTATTAGTCAATGTAGGTGCAATGTAGGAATTAATACTTGTTGTATGTCTGATTACGGATGACATAGAATTAGCGCGTGACATTTCGGATGGTGGAAGCTGGTGAACGATGAGCGAAGGAAATGGTTCTGTTTGACTTCCTGACGTGCCAGGCGGAATTGCAGTGTTGTAATTTGTTGAACCTAGCTTAGATGACACAGTTGTCATACGAGAGAGTTGAGTCATTGTTTCCACAAAAGCTTCTTGTTCATTTTCTCCCTGAGCTGTTGACAGATAAGAAGGGTTCCACTGAATGCCATTGGAAACCGAGTTATTCCGTGAGTAGTTAGAAGATTTCTTAAATCGATCACTACCGTCCACTATACCAGCAAAGGGCGATGAAATCGCGGAATCAGTCCGAGATCCCCAGCTTGAAGGAATATTGAGACCTGCACCTTCATTATCTGGAATTATGGGAAGCCGTAGAGATATCAACATTTTTCTACACGATTCCATGTACATGTCAAACTCCAGTTCTGTTAGTAGTGCGCCTGAGAACCGTGCATATTCGTATTGATTTAAAAACTCATCAACTATCGAAGGTACTGGCAACATTCCATATGACTGTAGAAATTCTAAGTATTCACGCAGGGGAGTTCCCATTGGTCGTGAAAATGCAGCGTGAAGGGCTGCTGCCTTAGCTTCAATCATAGTACTGCTTACAGCAATCACATCTTCATAAGGGGTATCTACCAATCTACCCCCTTCACTTAAAATAGGTCGCATCATACCGGCATGTGAAATCTGTCCATTAGGAGGGCGAACTTTGAATGACAGTTTCTGGCATCGGTCGAGTTCAGACTCAATCATCTTAACGCAGTTTTGGGGCATAGATGTCGACTGAGCTACATAATAGCTATGTGGAATAACGTTGAGAGCACGCTGAGTAGATACAATGCGAATCACATATAGTACTATTGCGATCACAAATATCAGCGTGTAGACGCCCAGAATAATGATTGTGTTCCACAATTGACCCGTATTCTTCGACTGGATAATGGTATCAATAGGAGACGCCACAATAAAGGCTGTTAAACAAAGTAACAACAAAACCAACGAGACGTAGTATAATACAGCATGAATATCTGCTTGTATAATATTTGACACTATTGGCCATGATGTAAACCTTGGCTCTGATGCAGGACGAACAATTTGCTGTTTGACAAGAGATTTGCTGACAGGTGAAACTCCACTAGATGCTCTAGTCCTAATTGACGGGGAATTTAGAAACGACATTGTGTGTCGCTCATGATGATATGATTGAACTGTAGATAGTCCTCTACTCCCTGTGACCGTTGGGGTCATTACGAGTAGACAGAAGTTGAAGATGGAGATTTCCCAAAACTAAATTGCCACTGATGTGTCCCAACTGCCTATTTCTTTTATAAAACTGAAAATAATACTGTGAAGGCTATATATACTACTACGCAGTCAAGAAAAAAATAAAAAGGAAATTTTTTTTTAAAAAATATGCTTAACGGTTATGGAGCTCATAGGTGTTTGTGGGAAGAGAAGTGTACCTGTTGTTGTTCATAGTGCGACGCTTGGATTTGATCTTAAGCTTCTTCCACGTTCGGTTGTCCTTGAACATATAGTTAATGATTGCATAACCACAGACAAACACAATAATTATTGTAGGAATAGTCAGGGCAACATAGACAGCAGAAACATCTGCTGAGTTATCCATTTTTAGCTTTTTGAGTTTCTTTTGCTTAAGAGGGTACATGCGCAGAACAAGCTGTGTACCATTCACCAAGTTAAAGTCCTCATCTTCTACATTGTCGGGCTGGATGGATAGCACTACATTTTGAATGGGTTGGTCCAACAGATCTTGAGCAGTGATTTCCAAAGGATAAACTCCATCAAGATTGTCAATCCAATCGGTGGTGAAAAAAGTATCTTCTTCCACTGCGGACCGCTTATCCAATTTTCCATGCTTTCCTCTCTCAATGTAAGCCATGTGCAAGCGGACTTTTTTGGCATCAGGAAAATATCGCGTATACCACGTAATCCAGTGTGTTTCACCAACAATAACGTTGGTATTCTCATTAGGAGAGCAAAACGGTTTTTGGATGACTTTGTCGCCTTGAATCTTCTTCTTAAAATATCTGTCCGGTGTACAACGCATGATAGGATTCAGCAGACGATCCTCATGGTTTGCCTCTGAAACATACTTAACATCCTCATGCATCTTGTTAGTACCCTTATGCTCCTTGATGATGTCGCCAAGTGCGATCGTGGTCGTGACTGGAACATCAAAATAGTTACCATAGTCAGGACTAGCATTTTGTGTAATTCCATTCTTAACTTTGGGTACAATAGTCTTCAGGTAACCATTAGGCTCGACACTCAACCAAGGAATAGGAGTCTTGACATCCTTGGGTTTGGCAGAAAAAGTGACCCCTCCAACGATGGTTGGGGTGACAAGTTCAATATGAGTAGACGAAAGAGTCCGCAGCCAAGGGGAAGGAAGTGAAAGGGATTTTGATGTAGTTGTGGCAATGACGCGTCGTTTGACCAACCTGGCAGGTTCAGGTGTCGGGGTAGTTTGGGATTCCAGTACCTGAGCGGAAGAAACAAGCGCCGGAGTGGGAATAGCATTGATTACAGGGATTCCTACGGCTGCCGCGCTGGCAGATGCAGCAGCCATACACAGGTATAGCGAAACTTGAAGAAGCAGCATTGATGGAAATGTAATGTTGCTTGATTCACACCGCAAGAACTAGAAAGGAGCTGAAAATCAGAAAGGGAAAGGGAGAAAAAAAAAAAATACTGGGACAAAATATTTACTAGGATGAAATCAAAATACTTGATTTTAAAGTCAAAAAAAGCCCGCACATCCTACTATCAGTTAAAGAACTAAAATTTCATAAAATATTCTCATACCAGAAAATAACGGGTTTTTAAATACAGAAAGACATGACATTTTGAAAAATACAGAAACAAAAAAGTTAAATAATCTAGAGTCTGCGACCTCTGCGACCACCCTTTCTGCGAGTAGAGTCGGAAGGCACAGGGGTAACATCCTCAATACGTCCAATCTTGATTCCAGAGCGGGCAAGAGCACGCAAAGCAGACTGAGCACCAGGACCAGGAGTCTTGGTACCAGTACCACCAGTGGCTCTAATCTTGAAGTGAAGAGCAGTAATGCCAACTTCCTTACATTTGACGGCAACGTCCTGAGCAGCCAACATGGCAGCGTAGGGAGAAGACTCGTCGTGATCAGCCTTGACCTTCATACCACCGGTAACACGAGAGATGGTTTCACGGCCAGTCAGATCAGTGACGTGGACGAAAGTATCGTTAAAGGAAGCAAAGATACGGGCAACACCGAATACAAGCTCACCCTCACGAGCTTGAAGACCAAGAGTTACGTTTTCTAAATAAAGAGTTAATAACAAACATTTCTGAAGCAGTAGCTGTCCATTTAAGAAGAATCAAGATTGTTGTACTTGAAGAGAAACGGCAGAAGCACCAAATGAAAAACTTTCTAAGTTCACAGTCCCCAGGTCTAATTTACCAGCCAAGAGTTGCTCGGCATGGCCATAAAAACAACAAAATAAAAATGCAGAAAAAATCCATAATTTTATCATTGAAATACCGTCAAGGACGATTCATCAAGTAGGTCTCCTCAGTCCATCTCCATCAGAAACAACAATCCAAAGCTTCTTAAACCACACAACAGATGCACAAGAACGATTAAAAGAAAATCACGCTTACCGTTCTTAGGGGCCATTGTTAATCTCTGCGGTTTCAGGATACTATGGATGTCGTCGGTCTCAAGTATGAACAAAAGAATGGAAGAAGTGTAGGGAAAAAAAAGGGAGTTAAACTCGATAAGAGGCAAGTGGCCCATTTAGGCAATTTCCTAATCTGAACTATTAGGTCACAGCCCTAAGACAACTGTTGGTTTAGGGTATTTACTGTACGGCTGAACATTGAATTTCCTTGTGAACGGAACTTCACAATAGCTCAGTATATGGGCACTTTTGCGATATCTTCTTTACCACGCTTTTTCAAAATATACGAGATCGTAGAAAATGAATAGAAATTCAGAAAATATTGAGCTAAAAGACGAGTCGTCTTTTAATTGTGCATCTCAAATCTCCAAATTATAGTTGTAATTGAAATTCTTGAAAAACAACATGGTAATAAGAGTCTTTCAAATTTAATATATTCACATACAGACTATATTTGCTATAAATTAAATTTGAAAGAGTGTTATTATATATGTCAATTTTAGTACTTGATTCACATTAATGGTAAATATTCCAAAGTTTAAGAGATTCGCTGAAGAAAAATGAAGCTGTTTATTGGCTTTCGAGTATCTTTTAAATTGAACTTCAAAATACAAGAGAGAAGGCATATTTTGATGGTAATAGCCTTTCAAGTTTACATTTAAAAAGTTTCATTCTAGATTTAGCCTCTGATTTCTTAAAAACTCTTTATGGGACAAAATGTTAACATTAGAGCATATCTTGACCAAGACACAGAATGAAAAGGAGCTTGGCTCGTTATATATATATATATATATATATTTCAGTTTCTTTTCATTCCACTAATTGTTGTAAGGCAATCAGGTAATTACTTGAAATTGTATTACGTTTTTAAAAGTCAAAGTCATAAAGAGCAAAAGCTGTGTATGTGTATGCAGAGTAGTATATTGGCATGTATTGCGATTCTGAAGGTTTGCTCATGCTTTAAGCAAATTTACAATTGTCTTCATGTTTTTTCAATCTAAAATTATACGCCTTTGAAAACTTTTGCAACTAATAATTTGCCTATTGTATTATCATATTAATCTTATAAACTTGCTTCCAACGTCACTAAATACTAATGATAATTCTACAAATTTAATACATTTTAATCCAGTCTGCAAATCACTTAAATTTGGCTCGCATTTAAGAAATAACTGTAGCATGTAAAAGCTACTCATCTGAGTCGATATGCGAATGTGAATTTTTACAAACGTTATTAATGTGAGTACTTCTTATGTTACAAGAACAAGCTATCCTTCGTTATTCCAAGAAAAAAAACCTAGATCTCGATTTACTTATGAAATATGTTTGTATTGAAGTAGGATTTGAGTGCTAATGTTAGTTCCATATTGACGTGTAAGGTAACCTAGCTGTGATTTAATTAAGAAATCGATATCTCTAAGTTTCTGCATATATTTTATTTGAGTCGCGATTTATTTTTTTTCCGACTGGATCAAAAGCCTTTCGCGGTCCAAACGTGCTTGGACTGCCTTGCGTGTTTGCGCCATAACCTCACGACGGATTTGATCATGATTACTATTAGTATTATTTGAATCAGGTAGAGGGACTCGAGGCTTTCCTTTTAAAGGCTGTAGTGAAGAATTGGACGATTTTTTGACAAGACTTCTGGGAATGTTTGAGGGAGATGGGGATTTACATGGCCCCGAAACCGACACACTCCTTGATGGTGATACCAAAATTGGACCAGAAGTAGAGAGAGACATGTTTGAACCTCTTTTGCGGAGTAACGGTTGTGAAGGACTCCCTGACGATAAAAGACTAGTATCTGTAGCTCCGGACGGGGCTCTGATAGGACTGGTACTGCGAGACCCGGGTAGGGAGATCATCTCATTTTTTGAAGTGGTTCTTGGTTTAGTTGTTTGTACTTGTTGAGGAGGGCTTACTAGTGCCAAAACTGGTTGAGGGGACTTTTGAGGGGTGTTTCCTCCCCGATGACTAAACGGAATACTCGTATCCCCCTTCGCTTTCATATAGTACTTTGGAGTTTTGATACTATTATCTGTTAAAGAAGAACTAACCGTCAATGGCTTGGTAGGGGTAGACAGATAAGTGGACTTAGCCATCGTAATTTTTGGTGGGACGCTGCTCCGCTCAGGAATGCTAAGCGGGTTTTTGAGTCGATTTTCATCTTTTATTCGCTCCCGATAAAGACCTTTGTATAGTCTGTCCACTTGAACTTCTATCGCTAATTTTTGAAGGTAAGTCAATATGACAAGCGCACGGTCTTCTTTAGAGAAATTTGCAGTGGAAGGTGTTGACTTCAGTACCAGGTCAATTGCCTCCTTGGCAAGTCTCTGTCGAGTTTCTTTGGTAATAAAGTGTTCAATGTATAGATTTGAATTTGAAAGGATGGTAATGAATGTGACTTCAGAAGATCGTGAAGGTAACACAGTAAAAGAATAGTTTTTCAAAGGTAATTGAGGTAAGGAATCAAATTGCGAAGGATTTCCACTTAATAAACACATAGATCGGAATTTATTTTTTTTCCAGTCAATGAGAACACGATGCTCATCACTTTTCATGAGCTTTTCAAACTCTGCCTTGCTATACATGACGTCCAACTTCTCCTTGTCCATGGAAGAAATACCAGGAAATTTTTCGTTAGCCTCTATGGTAGGTTTCTGGCCTGGTGTTGGCGTTGCCAAAAAATATTTCGCAGACGAAGATGACTTGAGATCGGCCAAGCTTAATTTTTTTTCCAGACCACCAAGTCTGCCCCGAGTTCCAGGTTCAGCTGTAAAAGTAGACTGAGATGCTCTTTCTTTTTGCATGCGCTGTTGAACTTTAGCCTGCTCTCTGTATTTGTCTGATCCACCCGCACCTGCCACTCCAACCCCCCCAACAGTGGCATCATTCAGAAACGCTTGAGACTCTGCAATGTTGCTCCGTCTAAACATATAAAGAAGACTTTTAATTTGAACGTCAATTGAGTCCTCGTAGTTGCCCTGTCTATAAGTAGGAACGGCAGTAGAAGAGCCACCATTTATAGAGCCAAGCGGCCAAAATGCTTTTAGCAATCCATCCATAATACCTGATAAGAAGTCCTGTGCTGGAACTGATTAGCTGGAAACAGGCAAAACATAGAAAGAAAGAAAAAAAAAAAGCATACATACTCAGATTTAGATAGATATAAATAAAAACAGGGTGAACATGTCAATGCGCCATGCCTAGTCAGAAAGGTGTTGAATAATGAAATGGAAGCGAGATATAGAGAAAAGGAATGGTCTGTTCGTCCAGTTCTTTTCGCGTTCTTTGACTCTCTGGTCCGATTTCATAAGAGTTCAAAAACAAGAAAAATGTAAACAAGAGAGGCCCTAACCACAACAATAAGACTTCGAATTTAGTACTTCAGACAATGTATGCAATTTGATTGTTCTGTGTGGCGTCCTTCTTTTTCTGTCTTTTCCACCACCAAAATTGAACTTAACACATTACCCAAATATCCATCTGCTTGTCAAAGTTCTGTTTCTTTCAAACACATTAGTTACTATTACCAGTTCTTTTAATACAGCTGAATAAGGCTTTAATAAGAAAGCTTTTTACCGCGTTGTAATGGCTTCAACAGGCTCACCTCAGTCTGCTGCGGCAGTACCATCACAGTCGGCTCACAGCAATAGCAATAAGTCTTACAGCAGCCATCACCATAATCACCAAAATCACCATCATCAGCATGGTTCTGCTGCTGATATTATGCCTTCCTTTGGCAACAATAGCGCGGGCCGCATTGGAAGATACCAAATTATCAAAACGTTGGGTGAAGGCTCATTCGGAAAAGTCAAATGTATGTTTTCCCTTGTTATTTGCGAGCTATAAGCACTTACTGACTTTCCATTTTTAGTGGCATATCATCTAGCTACTCATGCCAGAGTTGCGTTGAAAATCATTAACCGTAAAACACTCGCAAAGTCCGACATGCAAGGACGCGTTGAACGTGAAATTTCTTATCTACGACTTCTCCGCCACCCACATATTATAAAGCTGTAAGTATATTGCAATATTGATATTTTCACACACATTCTAACAATCGTTATTGTAGTTACGATGTCATCAAGTCCAAAGATGAGATTATCATGGTTATTGAGTTTGCTGGAAAAGAACTTTTTGATTATATTGTTCAACAAGGTCGAATGAACGAGGACGAAGCGAGAAGATTTTTTCAACAAATTATTTCCGCAGTTGAGTATTGCCATAGACACAAGATTGTCCATCGAGATTTGAAACCTGAGAATTTACTTCTAGATGAAAATCTCAACGTGAAGATTGCTGATTTTGGTCTCTCCAATATTATGACAGATGGTAACTTCTTAAAAACCAGCTGTGGATCTCCCAACTATGCCGCTCCTGAGGTTATCTCTGGAAAGCTTTACGCTGGTCCTGAAGTAGATGTTTGGTCCTGCGGCGTCATCTTATACGTGATGCTATGTGGCCGTCTTCCCTTTGACGACGAGTTCATTCCCGATCTCTTCAAGAAAATTTCAGGCGGTGTGTATTCTATTCCGTTAGATCTTTCACCAGGCTCAAAACATTTACTTCAGCGCATGCTGGTTGTCAATCCTCTTAATCGAATCACAGTTTATGAAATCATGGAGGATCCTTGGTTCAAAACTGGAATAGATCCTTCCCTACTTCCTCCTGACATGCGAAGTGAGCAACATTTGCCCACTGATGATATCGATGATTCCCTTGTTGGCGCTCTAGGCCGGACAATGGGCTATGAAAAAGAACAGGTGTATGATGCTCTGCGACAAACGAATGGAGATGGAAGTGAGATTCGAGATGCCTATCAGTTGATGAAAGACAACCGATTACTTGGTAAAGACGCCATTAGACAGGGTGAAATGGATCGCTATCTAGTTGAAGACTCTTCTACTGAGGAAGCACGGCGACGTGCTGAAATGCAGGCTTCGAGTTCTCCCAAACCTGCAGGCAATAGACCGCCGTCGTCCTCGTTTAGCAGAGACAATCCTCCTACTCTCACTTTTGACAGACTTCATGGTTCTTCTTTAATGCTGGATACTGGTATTCACAAAACTCCTAGCAACACTATTGCGGTTTTGCCCACTTCGCTTCCTGCTTACCATCGTGCGAACATGATTGCGTATGGCCCTCCTACAATGAGAAAACTAAATCCCGTTTCCACCAAAAAATCAAAAACCCGATGGCACTTTGGTATCCGATCAAGGTCTTATCCACTTGACGTGATGGGAGAAATATATAGGGCATTGAAGAATCTTGGTGCCGAATGGGCAACCCCAAGTGATGATGATCTTTGGACTATTCATGTACGATGGAAGTGCACACTTCCCACATCGCAGCCTTCTAATCAAATTCCTTCAAGTCCCAACGCTATGGATGTATCGCAGAGTGATAATGATACTGAACTCGGTACCACTAGTACTCAGGACGTGCCGATGTCAAATGACGACACAAACGTTTCGGTCGAACCTAGTGGAGAAGTAGAATCTGAGCAGATGAAAATGCGCATTCAACTTTATCAAATTGAGCAGAATAACTATCTCGTTGATTTCAAGTTTGACGGATGGGAAGATCAAGTACCGTCCCCACATGAGACTAGTACTGAGCAATCGGAACTCTTAAATGGAGAATCTTTGGAATCAAACGTAGGAAATAACCCTACTCAGTCTGGAAATGTCAGTGCCAATAAAAAGAAGGATCGGTCAGAATTCGATACCTTTTCTGCATATCCATTTTTACACCTCGCTACGCGGTTAATCATGGAACTGGCTGTTAACAGTCAAAATGCTTAACTATATGAAGAAAACAAGAAACTAAAGAAACAGAAAACTGTAGTAGGCATTGAAGTTGTTATTTTAATTTTCCTTTTTAATTAAAATGTTTTATATTAGAGCCTTGTTTTATGAAGATAAAGCATGCGTTCCACACTAATAAAGCTCTGAATGAAGTTGCTGGACATCTACTATCACTTGCCTAGTCATGCGTTTTAAGAACAGTCTCTCATCGCTCTCATTGAACTTTGGGAGCGGATCATAGAGTAAGTATAATCCATCAGACTGATCTAACTTTGAGCTACCAGATGCATTGGTGGATTTAACTCCAGGGCTAGCGCCGCCCTTGGTGACATGTTGATGCAAGGAGAGAGTTTGATAGCCTTCCTTGATGATCTCTGCGACTTTCTGAGGAGTCAAGTTGCCTGAAGGTGTCGAACTATTGGAATTAGCAGAAGTGTTTACTGATTCAGATCTAAATGAAAAAAAAGACTTCTTAGGCTGTGGCGCCGTAGAGTTTTTTAACAAGGTTGTATAATGATTTATGGCCGCCTTTAGCACTGACATGGGAGGAGAAGCTATAAGCGTTGGGAATAAAGTACTAAACTTGTTTAACACTTGTGAGGACTCCATAAGTTTGTATAACAGATCATCATATTGACTAGGCTGGGCAAAAATAACGTCTCCATGAATCAAAGAAGTTGCAAGAACCAGTGTGATTAATCGTGCTAAGGAAATATAATCACCTGTAGGGCTAATTGCAATTGACTCTGAGGAAGACGAAGGATCCTCTGTATGAGGCCTTTTGGAGTCCGGTGGATGGGAGTTAATAAACTTAATTAGAGAGAAAATACTCTTCCACAGTTCAGACCAGTGATAACTCAGTCCAAATTTTGACTGCCTCAGTAAATGAATGGTTTGAAATAACACAGTAAAAGTCTGTATATACATTTCGACGTCCAGTGACCGTTTCATATTCCATCTTATTGCACACTGCAAAGAATCCAAAACACCTTCAATTAGAAGACGACCCGCAGTGTTATCGGCAGCCGGGAGGTTAGGGACGCGTTGGCGACATACCACAATTTTAGTTGTACGGAGCTCTTCCGCTAAGAGTAAACTGGTGGCTAGTGATGAATGAGGGATTTCAACTAAAAGTCGCAAGATCAAAAGATTGAGACGGGCATAAAGAGCAGATCGAGTTGACTTATGCTGATTTTGGAACAAGAAGGTACACAAGGACAAAAAGTTTGCAAATGGTGGATTCGGGGATGCCAAAATAGTACTTTCGTTAGCAGCCGGACACTCCAATAGTAACTTCGAATAAACTTTGTTTGCATTGATAAACTCATAGACGGCCAGCGTGAGTGAAGCTATCTCTAATGGAAGCTCCTCAATCCCTGTTTTGTTGTTTTGAGCAGTTGGATTTTGCCCATTCTGTGATCTCATACCCATCCAATAGGCAACGGAATAGTAGGCAGCTAGTCCTTGGCCTCCCTCCGTTGCACCCCGAGGATTGTTGATAAAGGAAACATATCTTTCAAAACATATTTGCCAGACATGACCAGAAGCTTGGACGGACTTTATCATTCCATGACGATCAACAAAGTCAGCTAGCCGAGTGCGATACGGGTTAAGTGCTTCTAGTTTGTCATAACTTGCAAGTATTCCTATCAAAGAAAATGCGTCTCCAACATATTCTTCTGTGCCCTCCGTATCGATAAATGACATTATCGACCCAAAGATGTCCCTGTTTGTAAAATATGATGCTAAAGATGTCTGGTAAGCCCCGCCAGCAGCAATTGTGGCAGTTCGAATGGAATTTACTTGAACTGAAAGTAGTAATGAAATAGGTAGGCCATTGGCACTATTTTTCAACTTGATAATAGCACTCAAGTGGTCTAAGAGATCGAAAAACACTTGGTCAATAGATTCCAATCCAGCGAATATGGCAATTAAATCAGACGAAGGGCTTAAAAACTTTTTGCCAAAAACTGCCTGCATAAATGTTGACAAAATGGCAAGAGTATTATCCACAAGAGCAAAATCTGTGCTCTTAATGTTTGCCACGGCATTGCTAAACAATACTTGAGTGACTAGCTGAGAATTGCGTTAATATTGTCTAAAAGCTTTAGATCCACAATGGAAACATACCTTATATTGTAGGAATCTTTCCGGAGACAATGAGTTGAGAGTCAAAGATAATCTTGAACGATTACATGGTAGAAAGAAAAACTCTTTCCAAAAGCCGTCAGATTTGCTTTCATTTGGAGGACCCTATGGTGATTTAGTATCTTAAACGAGAATGTCACAATGAAATCAACGTACAGTGAAGAGGGCTTCGTAAAGATCAAGAACTTTGGGGCGCAGTGGGCCGCGCTCAACTTGCACAAGAGGAGATTCGGTCAGTCCTACAGAAGACGAGTGCTGCTTTAGGGCATCCATTTTGAAAACAGAAATGTTGAATTTCTTCTATGATTGGAAAATAATGTAGTGATGTGCTGGCCGGCAGAAGATTACAAAAACGCGGAAGGAGTAATAAAAAACTCAGTGATGACATAATAAAAAATTCGGGGAAATTTGGATTTCTCGCCAAATCCAATAGAGTATTTACATTGTAAATTGCGCAGACACTTCAGATTCTCCAGAAGACTAACTATGGGAGAAAGAGGAATAGAATCAGTGGCTATAATTGGTGGTGGTCCGAGTGGACTGTCTTCCTTATATGAATTACTTAACGTTGATACTAGAGGTGCTTCAACAGTCCATTGTAAAAACCGGCTATTTCCAGAACCCCGAAAGTTCAAAAATGTAGTGCTATTTGAAAGAAATGAGGGCATTGGAGGTGTTTGGAAATTTTCAACTTCTCCAGGACCAGAGCTGAGTGCAGAAATAGCAAAGAATAATAAGTTCAATGATCCACAAGCAATATGCTCCCCATCGTCATTAATCCCGAGTCAGATAGCTACCACGTTAAATAATGCGGAATTTACTCGCGAGAATCCAATAAAGAAATCACTAGGATCACAATCCTATCCTCCAGCTTTGGAATGGTATCAAAGTGCCGTATATTCAACGCTTTATTCTAATACGCCTGAGTTTCTTATGAGGTTTTCGTACCAACATCGAGAAAAAGTTCCTAAAAGTGATTTCAGTCCATTTATTCGGCACAATGAAGTTTTATCTTATTTAGAAGACTTGGCGTCAACGTTCCAGATGAAGAAAAACATAAGATTGAACTCCAGCGTTCAGAAGCTTGCTAAAGTCGAGGTTACCGGGAAATGGGAACTTATTGTGCGTGAGTATGACAAAGGCAAAAATCAATATAACTGGTACAAAGAGTACTTTGACGCTGTGGTGATTGCCAGTGGCCGGCAAAACTATCCGCATTATCCTGTTATTAAAGGATTATCTGATACTATTCTGGCATGGCCTGAAAGGATATCACACAGTAAAAATTTTAGATCCTCTGGAAAATATAAAAACCAGGTAAGCAAAACCGGAAGTTTTAATTAAAAGTGTGGCTTACCAAAAGCTAGGATGTATTAATTGTTGGAAGCAACATCAGTGCAATTGACCTTGTAAAGCAGATTTATCGGCAAACGAAATCAGTGTCATTGTCTATTCGAGCGGATTGTGAAGAATCGTCGTGGATTTCAAGGGCAGCCCACAATCGAAAATTGAAACAAAAGGGAGCTATTAAAAAAATTATCCCGTTTACCAAATTGTCGCATGATGTACAAGCGCACTTTATTAGTGTGGAGTACGAAGATGGCACTCAGGAAAAATACGATTCGTTGATCTTTGCTACAGGATACCACTCTTACTTTCCGTTTCTTGACTCAAAATTATTTCAGAAAGAGGGCAATGCGGAATCTTTTTCAAGCAGAACTAGCATAAGAAACTTGTATCTTCACACATTTTACAGCAAAGATCCTACATTGACAGTTCTGGGGTTGGTAATGCCTGACGTTCTGTTTCATGTAATTGAGACTCAAGCTGTGGCACTTGCAGGTGTATACTCCAAAATAAGATTTAAGAGAATGGACAAGATTGACTGTGCAACTTCTACGATGAAGCAGAGAACAAAAGTTATATCTCCATTGCCGGAAACACTCAAACAAGAGCTTTGGGAAACTTCTCGAGAAGTTGAAGTGGGTTTAAAATTTGAGAACTATCGAAGTGACTTGGTCTATGAGCAACTTGCGAAGGACTTATTCAATTTTGCACCGTTGGGTCGGAAATGTCCACTAGAGGTAGATTCAGACGCTCCAAACGTATATGAAGATGGCCTAGCAAAACTGGAGTCTCTTTTTTTGTGCGAATTAGGGGAAGCTCAAGGAGAAAATAGCTGAAGAAATAGCCACTTTGCAAGGATATCTGGCATTTAAAAGAAGAAAAACTTTTTAACTTTTGGAACGCTTACAATCAGCATATTAAGCCCAGTTTTGTTTAAGGACTCCAGATTTTGGCCAAGTGGTACATGACCATGCCCGATGAGGTGCCCTTTTATCTGAGCTACAAACCTATGTGTTATTTTGGGCATCATTATAAACTGAGCATAAGAAGAACATGATTTTTTGAATAATAACAAATTAGCGTACAAAACAGAAAATGTGCAAATCTCTCGTTTAGCCCAAAATTAATTTTTGCAAAAAGATTATAGACAAGTGGGGTTAAATTTGTGCTCACTAGTGGCCGTCGTTGCCTTGATGGTCATAATTTAAATATGAGGAAAACACATTCATATTTGGTGCCGATCGCAATTTGGTATTCAATGGGATGAAAACAGTTAGTCTGACTAGTTCCCAAATGTTTCAGAGTCCATGAGGCTAGGGTGAAGAGAGCCCCAACTAACATCCTTCCTGGCTAATTCTGAAAAGTACAGAACAGAGATCGGGTTTCATACTTGTTTAGAAAAAAATGTGAGGTTTGACGGATAAGTGTGATTGGCTATTATCTGTCTTGAATGTACGATATGTCGTGCCTTTTAATGCAAAAATTTCAGCCTGCGAAAAATGATTTCACAATTACTTGATTTAATATCTAGTCTCCAAAATAGTAAAAGTCTGAAATTTCAACTTAGCCTTCAATTTGTTGAAGTTATTTTATTATATATTTTCACGGTTTAGTAAATAAATTTCGCATTAATAATGAAACAAAGATTAGAATGCTGAATTGCTAAGGTGGTTTTTCATACAATAGCATTTGTAACTTGAATGTGATTATTATCATATTAAGTAGCTACTGTAACTTACAGACCATATTTGCTATATACTAAATTTGAAAGAGTGTTATTATATTAAATTGTTCATAGGCAAAAAAGAGGCTGGGATGTACATTGACTGAAGGGGATTAACATGTACTCGCGAAATACGAACTGTTCTCAACAAATTTAAATTCTTTTTTTGCCGATATGGCATTATGCACAATAGCTGTTATATTTCAATGAGGTAAATAATTTAAATATTTTTTTTCTTTACTCCATTACTGTCCCTAACGGAAGTATTTCAAGTCCTTTGCGCGGCTGCAACAATTTCATAGTTTAAACTAGTTAAGATTATTGAATGTGAAAAAAACAAATTAGCAGACAACGGATGAAATTAACGGTATCTCTTCGCTAGATCCATAATTCAGTCTATCTAGAGAAGCAACCGTTTAATTAGAGCACTGAAAATAGTTATACGGAGTTAAATGTTTTAAACTCCCAAAAATAAATAAATAGTAAAAAAGCTTATGCCATTCCCATTGTTGGTCTTGAACGGTACTCTGACTCCACACTCCAGTATAAATCACAAAAAAACATTAGTGTTAGCTCAGCCTAGTCTAGAAGTTAAGCAGTTGAGAATTTAGTTATTGCGGGAGATGAATAGCAATCCGAATCATACCTTGCAAAATAAATGAATATCTGTAATATCTCATTCTGATTGCTACTATCTCCAAAATAATACTCTAGATCCCGTTCTGATAGACTTACTACTTTAGGTTAAACCCTGATTGAATTAAGCATTAGTTTGAAAGAATTGCGAACCGGTAAAGATGAACCATAAGCGAAAATTAAGGCCTATATATATTAAATTTGAGAAACTACAACCATAGACTATATTTGCTATATACAAAATTTGAAAAACCATTATTGCCTATGTTAACAAAAGTCCAGGACTTGATTTGTCATTTCCAAATAGCTGCGCAAGTTGAGAAACAGTCCCCACCACAGCAGGTGGTTTTGTGATTGCTTAATCACCACCGAGGCCATACGCCGAGCTTCGATAAGATGAAAAAAGAAAGTAGGACGCCACGTTGGTAGTTATAGTATACAGCTTGAAAATCTTGACAAGAGCTTCCTGTTCCAATGAGAAGAAGCATTATCTCTAATTTTGAATTTTGCAAACTTAGGAACATAACTAGAATGTTTTGCTTTTTAGATGCTATCGCGTACCGTCGCTCAGAGATCAAACTGGACTCAAAGTCAAAATTCAGAATCAAGAGCTGAAAAGCGCTTCAAGGCAAAGGTTTAAATCCCTTTTATAAATGCAGTAACATCTATCATGATCGAGATTTCTGCAGAAACTTTAGTGCCTTGATCCCAAGTTGAAAGTAGTTTAGTATGCAGACCGAACTAAAAGCAGACACTCAAACATGCAATCACCTCCAAATGTTAGAAGGCCCAACCCTAATTTCTCCATTTTTTTTTGTTTTCTGCCTTTGAACACACTTAGCTACAATGCATCAGCAATCTCTTCATCGTACTTACCGCCGCTAATCAATCGCATGGAGCTTTGTTCAATCGTCTAGGATTTGATGTTGTCCTCATTTTATTTCACTTTACACCTACCTTTTTTGCATTTGTAATGGGAGGAATACCCAATTTTTTGTGATAACCACTATTCTCATTTTCTATCGAGAATTAAAGGCACAGCTTAGATAGTAAGTCAAGTCATCTAACAACTACTGTGCAATTGGAAAGAAAAAAACAGCTGGCCCAGAACTTTCAGAGCCCCTAATATGGCGGCACTAGAATCAAAAAGGGCTGGAAGAGAGACATTGTGCACGATAATCAGTACCTTAACGCATTACCCGTTTATACAATTCGATATTGTGAGCAACTATAGGAGATCAAAAACACTCTGGAGATTCAAGAGTGATTTTCATGGGGAACTGGGCAATTTAAAAAACAAAGTAATGATTAGGGATGTCAGAGTGGAGAAATTCTGCTATAGTCAAGTAATCGGGGCTTGAACACGAAATAGGCTGCCTGCAGGAGTTGAAGAATGCTGAGGGCAGATCTCTCCATGCAACCCATGAGCAAGCTTTTTTATATGATCACTCCCCAGGGTTTCGAAACGTCCTCATATTGATGATTGCTATACGATTTTGAAGCAACGAATCCCTGACACTTTTGGTGCCTTTGGTGAAATTGGTGTTTCTCTCCAAGGAAAAAAAAAAAAGGAAAGGAAATACAACTACAGCTAGGACTATGGGTCACAAGCAGTAAGTAATGTTTTAGGGAGTATGCCAACATTGAAAATTTGGATATTATTTCTCAGGTATAAAAGGAAGCGAACAGAATGTATTTCACAAATTTCTCAACATTACAAAAATCACCAATTGACTATACTAGTCAACTATACTGTCCTGCTATTAGTAGTACTTTACGAGTATGCAAAATATCTACAAAAGGTGCAAATCACTAACATTTTTGCTTGGTAGGGATTCCTTTAATCAAGAAATCTGTTCGGTTCCGCTCGTTTAATTCCGTCTAACTCAAGTATTATCAATTGGCACATTACATTCCTATAGCAAACCAATTTTCTATACCACTAAATATTTGACTCAAGATTAAGGTACGTTCCGTCAAAGTTTTTGAAAAGACGAGCGCGAATTCTAACTTAGTTAATATAAAGTTATGAAACTTGAGGCTAAAACAATTTTTGCCATAGCGCTAGTAGCGCCAACCATAGCAGCGCTACCCCTTCAAGGAGAGGCTTTAGATGGCCTTATTTTAGATCGCCGCAATGAAGGCTGTATCTCACCTCCTTCTGGTGCAACATGCTTGTCTCAATGTCAAGCTGTCATTGCACGTATTGCTACTAATCCTTTGAGCCCATGCAATGTCTTGCTGGGAGCTACTGATGCTATATCAGGATGCCTTCTTTGCGGAGCCTTGTTTCCTACTGTGCACAATTTGATAAACGATGCCCTGCTTCCTAGTTTGACTAGATGTGGCTTGAGTACCCAGCAATCCTCTCTTTCCACCTGTATATCATCTTCTACCGCGTCTTCTACCGTTTCGTCTGATACTTCGTGGGCTGCTTCGTCTGCTCCCTTATCTGCTGCTTCGTCTGCTCCCTTATCCGCTCCTTC
>JAKVQY010000290.1:0-17918 GCA_030463045.1 Geotrichum macrosporum
TTTCTTTAGGCTTCTCCTCAGCCTTCTCTTGAGGCTTCTCCTGAAGCTTCTCGCCAAGATTCTTATCAAGCTTCTTATCAAGCTTCTTATCAAGCTTCTTATCAAGCTTCTTATCAAGCTCCTCCTGAGACTTCTCCTCAGCCTTCTTATCAAGCTTCTCCTGGGGCTTATCCTTATCCTTTTCCACAGCCTTCTCCACAGCTTTCTTTACGAAGTTCTTTGCAGGCCTCTCCGTAGGTGCCTCCGGCTTCTTCTCAGGAATTTGGTTATCATCTTTTTTAGAATTTGCTTCAAAATTTGCCAAAATAGGTTCGCAAGTCTCCTCTTTTTCTCTCCGGTTAGCAATGGATTTAGTACCCGGAGTAAAAGGAGGAACAGGTTTCTTAACGTGGCCTTTATTCGCGCTTCCGGAAAGATCAGAAGTTCGCGGTCCTGATTTCTCCATGGTCTGTGCTAAATTGTCAGATGCTTCTACTGGTTTCTGGAGTGCTTGTTCGACTTTAGTTTGGCGTTCAAACTTAGAAACAGGTTGGACTGCTAGGCTTGCGTCGTCAGCTTTTGAATCTTTCTTAAAAATAGAAGTAGTACCAGCTTTTGTTTTGGTTTCTTTTCCCAGTCCATTTTCAGAAGGTAAGTCCTTACTCTTCTGAAAACTTGACGTTTGTTCCTTTTTAGAAAAAGAAGTCGGGAGAACAGGAGTGATTGAATTGCGTAATTTTTCAGCCAGACTGGGCTTTGCAAGGATCGGTTTAGATTCAGGTGTTGCCTGATCAACTACTGGAATTGTATTCGTAATTGGGTCGGGCATGGATGCCGTCCGCTGTAGATGCTTTCCAGCAGTAGCCCCAGGCATAGGATCCAATTGCTGAGTCACTATCGTCGTACAGCGTAACTCTGGGGCATTACTTAACTCTGCGACACTTGTAATCAAAGATGACGAAGACTTTGTTCGAGTATGAACTTTACTCAACGTTTTCGTGCTCGATTGATTTTCAGAAGACTTCGATTTATCCAAGGTTTCATTATTTTCGTGGAGCAGATGAGGGAATAAGTCGTCACTTCCTGTTTTCTTTTTCACAATAGCAGAAGTGGACGTAGAGTGAGATTCTTTGCTTTTTGAAGAAGAGTTGCTTCTGTCTGAGACCACAGAATTGCTCGGGGAAGGCTCAGAATGTGTCTTGCTGGGCAGAGATTTCGAATGCACTAATGGTTCAGCAATATTTTTAGGTCGACTAGACTCAGCCTGGTTGTGTGGCAAACTTGTGGCTTGGTCTTCTCGTCCACCTCTGTGTTCATGCTTATCTCCCACGCTTGAAGGGCCCATATTGGAAGACCGCTTTGGAGGCAATACACTTTCAACCAATGGGAGTGTGCTCTTGTCCTTAGATGAATAACCATCGTAGCGTTTGTCCTTGGGATGCCCATCTCTGGAATAAAAATTACCCAGTCTTTCTCGCTCCCGTTCCCGTTCCCGTTCTCGCTCACGGTCTCGATCACGGTCTCGCTCACGATCCCTTCGCTCGCGCTCCGCCCTCTCCCTTTCCCACATTGGCGGCGGTCGATCTCGTTCCCTGTCTCGTTTATCTCGCACATCTCTTTCTCTGTCACGTTCCAAAGGTCCATCCCAGTGTCTAGGGTCTCTGTCGCCCCAAGACTTCCGAATAGGCGAGTGGTATCCTAATGAAGTTCCATCGGTTGGGTTTGGGGGCTTGGACTCCCATTTTCGACGTTCGTCAGAAATACGTCTACGGCTATCAAAATCCCGGCCACTGCCGCGTCGAACATAATATCCCCCATCAGTTAATGGAGGTGGCCTTATATCGCTGCCATTAGGTGGGCCACTAGCGTGCGCTTTCGGAGGAAGATGGTGAGGATAGTCCCTGTCATCATAGCTACTAGGGGGTCCCGTTCTTTGTGGTCGCGATGACGGCTGCCAATTCTTATTGGACGTGCCAGAGGTGCCTGAACTATTTAGTTGACTCGAACCAGATGGCGGAGCTGGAAAATATTCCTGACGTAAGCCACGCTCAGCTGGAAATGAAGGGCCAAATTGCCTATCAGAATATCTTGAATATGATGAGTCTGGATATGAAGATGGCGGCCCATATCGGGATCCACTAGCGGAAATTGGAGGTGGTGGTCCTGCTCTAGGAGGGTAGCTGTGATAGTCTGGTGAGTGACGTGATGGATAGGGATAATCTCTACGCGACCCATATGGTGGAGGGGAAACTTCTCGTCGCTGTAAAGATATTAGGAAAATGTTTTCAAAGAAAAACAAGCACTTGGTAGAACTTACGTAGTCGGAGGTATTACGGCGACGCTTGTATTCTGCTGCAGCAGCTTCTCGCTCTCTAATATCACGCTCTTTATGCCTTTCATCAGGGCGTCGTGCCTCTCTTGAGCTATGATACGTAGGACTTGTTGGCGGGAAGTAATTTGATGCTGGAGGAGGCATATTGAATTATTGGGTTTGTTCTGAGGATGGTCGATGCTTAGAAATGATATCTACAGTTTACATCGTTAGAAAATCCTAGCAAATGGCACTAAAGACTCGGAGTAAATGTTACCTCGTCTTCATATCGAAAATGATCCGGTCGAAGCTGCAATCTAAGCAATTAAAACAGAAGTGGGCGTTAATGAGCAGCACCTATTCTTTTGAGAGTCGTGGCCAGTAGGTGTTTTAAAAAAGATAGTGTTTATAACGGGTTTCAACAGATAGTATTGCTAAACTGACGTAGCTAAAAGGTGGCAGTTCAGGAAAGAAAAGAGACGCTTTTGGTTGTCTTGACTTGGATGCCAAATGCTATTTTTCTGGAGGTTTGGCTGTTTTCGTCGCCTTCTGTTTTTTTTTTTCAGAAAGATTTGGTAAATTTTAGTCACGTGCATTTCATTACAAATTTGCGTAGAAGAAATCTAAATGAACCAAGGAAAAAATTGCAAATCTTGGAATATCAACTAAATGGCTTCAACATGCAATACCATACTTTGAAACAAAGACCTGTCTACTTGAACACCTGCTTTGTGAATGAGAACTGTTGACCTCAGCTAGCGGTGTGGTGCTTTATAGTACGCAAAGGAGACAGTTTTAAAATTTGATATGCTTAAAAAAAACACGCAAATGAGCATGAAAAACTACAGAAGCTTGTTATGCAAATAACTGACTGAACAAGTTAAAAACGCTGACCGAGGTAGACTCTTCATGTTTCTGCAGGCTGCTGCAGGGTTGTAAATCACCACACTTTGGACGGCAAATTCTAGGCACCTTTTTTCTGCTGGTCTTGTTTACTACTTTATTCCATGAATCACAACTTCCAAATTACATCTCTCGCTGATTCTTTGCAAAAAATGGTTTTCAAATGTTTCATCAGCTTTGTTCGTTGATAAAGTATTCTGTTAAAATTTAGGATATTGGTGTCATGAGCTTTGCTGATTCGATTTTAGGCAGTAGTATCTTCAGTTGGACGTGCGCTTCCCCCGACTCACTGATTGAAATAGTAGTCTAATATTGATTTCAAATTCACCCTGAAAACCTTCTTCAACTGGAGCTGTGGCGAAGTAACGTACTTTCCGTGAAACCTGAGTTAGCTATGTGAAGTGCTGAATACTTTGGTTCATACTTTCGTATCAGGTGTCAGCTTTATGAACTTCAATTGATGCAAGTGAATCGGTACTACGAAGTAGGTCACTCTGTGCTTACTGAATTGTATATTTTAACTACTACTCAGAAAAGCCATGTGGTAGATTTGGAAAAGTCATTGATACGTTGACCGTACGTTCCATACGTTTGTTAAAATTAAATCCAACAAAAACAAAAAAACAAAAAAAAGGAGACAATGAGGAACATGGTAAGGCATTAAAGTCGTAATTAATAGAGTGCAAGTCATAAAAGTAGTTTAGTCATTTGCTGTGCATCGCCGAGGCCGTTGTAGTACCCTTTTTTCAAAGGAGATGAAGGGTAGAATGCGCTGCGATCATAGAAAGCTAACGCTTCGGTATTTCTAGACTGAACTTCGAGAACCAATGAACCCAATATACAATCATTGCGAACGGCATGGGTGGCCAGCTTGTTGGCAAATTCTGCTAGCAACTGAGAAGCTATTCCGAGACGCCGGCATTCTGGATCTACTGCAAGTGTATAAATACGGCCACAAACTAGACCTAGACCCGCTGGTAAATTGGTTTTCTTTGTTTTCAAGTCGAGTTTTCCAGAAATGACTCCCACAATATTAATATCAGCAGGCCGACTAGTAGGGAGTGTCATTATGAGGCAATAGCTATCTTTTGCGTAGAGGAATTGAAGAAAAAATGCAACGGAGTAGGTAGTTTTGAGGAGGATATTTGTAAAATGGCGAATGGCGTGAATATCCCTTGATGTAGCAGACCGTATGGCAGCATTGGCAAGAAAATTGTCATTACTAGAAGGAGGTAAACTCTCTTGGAAAGCCTTTTTGTCGACTGGTTCTTCAGGACTCTCGAATTGAAAGGAACTTGCAACGTTGCCCATGTCCGACTTGTGTAAAAGTTCTGGCGAAGAATTATTGAGGGTTTTTGCGACAATAGCCTCGATTTCAGGCTTCCTGAGAGATGCAGAAGCAGCAGAAGAAGGCAAAGAAGACGAAGACGAAGACGGAAAAAAAGAAGCAGAAGCAGAAGCAGAAGCAGAAGAAGAAGCAGACGACCGCTGAGTCCCTTGTATGAGAAGTGGACCCTGACACATACTACTGGCACTCAGCAGCGGTAAAAACACCGGCTTCATGGGCTCCAGTATCATTGCGTTGTTTCGCGGGTGGTTTCGTCGCTTGTTGTTTATTTTCAGTCGTGGAAGGACTTTTAGTGAGATTTTATATTATTCCTAGTATTGTTTTGTGGGGTAAAAATGAATGAACTGTCTAATCTGTTTTCTTTAGGTTCCTGTAGTTACTCTTTGAAATAGTTTCAACAGGCTCACTTTACTGACTTTATTACGCATACGCCAGGATCAGATTATGAAAACTCAAAATGTCTCAAAGTTCAAACTTGTTTAAGGCAAACAATATCGCTCTGAAATAGGTAGAGCGCTATTTGAGTCCGCTGTCACCTGTTTTTCCGGTCTTCTCGGGATCCTTTTCAACTTTTGTGCAATTGATTATTTCCGAAAAGCGGCGACGAAAATTACAACGAAAAACTCAACGATAATGCCCTAGTTTAGCATCAAAACAAGAGTTAATTTCCAAAATTATATTGTTGGTACTTTGCATGTATGCGGAAAAACTCTGACCGCATTGGAGTTCATTTTTGCAATGTCTAAGACTTGACTATAACTTTACTGCAAAAGATAGGGATCAATAGAAGCTAGGGTGGAATGGCGACAGTTTCCTACCTTCTAATCAACATGTTCCGGAGACTTTGCAGTGGGGAGAAATCAAAATGATTGCAATTATTAGGGCGATAACCAAATCGTCAATCAACTTACTTGCACTTTACTGGTAGTCATGCTTGCTTTAAAATCAATTCCACTGTCATAACTCTCTCCTGTCTTGGAATGTCCAACGTAATATTGAAAATTAACAGTCTGTAAAACAGTAGAACCATTACTCAAAAGCCAGAATGCATCATAAACCCGCGAATCGAATCTAGCTTTGGTGACATATTATCTATCTGGGTAACAGAATTGCCTAACATGGGCCCTCCAAGCTCTTTGCCTCTTCCATCGCTACCAAAAATCGTAGGCGCACTACCTCCTCCATGTGAAATAGATTGAGGATGGCTCATGCACGTATTCCCATTGCTTGATAGCTTTGAGTCGATAACAGGTCCGGTCGACGTAAACAGCCATTGCCCCATTTCGCTGCTACCAGAAAACATTAGATCACTGAGATCAATACCTGCGGGAAGAAAAAAATTTGAGCCGTCTTCGTCAGAGGTAATGAACTCTGTTGAAGGTTGCATATTGACTATTGTTGGGTCTGCAAAGTCATTTTGAAGATGAGTTGGCCAAGTACCCTGATCTCGTTCCGTAAACGGCATATTAGTGTTGACTACAGGTACTTGCTTCGGATCATTACTATTGCCATGAACAATGCACTGCTTAGGTGTTTTCGGAGCAGGCGGTGGAGTGTAGAGATTTGTGCCCGGTTGAATTGAATGTGCTGTGGCTTCCGAAGTAGCGTGTTTTTTTGCTACATCAATGTTCATTTGTCTTAAAATCTCGGCATATCGTTTTGCAGACGCATCAAACCCACTATAGTAGTCCAGAGCCCGCATGCAACCGGCAATCCCCAAAGATAGAGGCGACCCTTCAATGATTGGAGCTTGAAACGCTTTTAGAAGTAGAATGATTCCGCAAGTCAGCACATAATAAATGGTGACTGGTGATCTCTTCGGGTGAGCATTAATATAAAATGCACTTTCTAGCAATTTTATTGACGTTATGGCGCTTTCAACACAAGTTGCCGAAAGCTTTTCAAAAGTCCTGACAGCCTCGGGGTCTAGCGTGCTGTACGTAGATTTCTCAGAGGTAATATAAAATAGAAACGGTCGTGTCAACAGAATTATACCATTAAGGTATACCATATTCAGCAAAAGTTGGTACTTGCGACTGAAAGGAACTTTGTGCACGTTACCAGTTGGTCTGTTCCCGTCATCTAGTTGCACAGAGTTTGCCTCCCCTTCACTTGTACCGACATCTGAGGCCCTTTTCACCACGCGTGGATAAGAATCGAGTACGTAACTTTCAAATGACTTGGACCATGACTTAAGTCTGGCAGCCAATGACTGTGCAACTCTACTGTAGATTGTTTTGGACCGGTATACGTGCAAGAAAATATCGCCAATAATTTGGCATAGCTTAACCATTGCAATCTGCGCTTCATCTCGGTCGTTCACTGGATTTGACGTCGCATAGCCGTCATAAAAAACGTCGTCGGTCCATCCAAAGGGGCGCCCCAAATTCAACGACTTGATGCGATCATGAACGTAAAGCGAGCAGAACAACCTTTTGCGATGAAGTTGCACATCAGGTTCAAAGGATAGATCAATCCACTCTCTACCAACACCCAGCGCCTGCGCGTATCTCGTTGCTCCGCCGAGCTGTAGCCAAGACGCATTCCTCTTACACATGATATCATAGTACAAGGAGGCAAGAAGATAAGCTTGAACCACCCATACGTCGCCATCTTCTATAGCATTTGACATGAGTCCTAGTCCACTTTCAAAATATTCTGAAAAAGAAATTTTCTTGAGCTCATACTCAAGTGTAAGATCTCGAATTGCTTTCATTGGAGGAGTAAGGTAGTAGACTCCCCCCAGAGCAATTACCATATGGAGTAGACACATCAGAGGTCTGGGTGTCGAAATAGGGCTCCTGTATATTTGCTCCACACTTTGCCGAAATTTCGACATGTCAAAGATATATGTAGTTCCTTGTACGTGCTCATCAAAGCTGTCGACAAGTAAATCAGTTAACTGTTTCGACGGCAGTTGTAATGGGACAATCGAGGTTTTAAATACTCGGCCGTCAATAATAGAAAAGCGTTCTGGATCTTCTGTAAAAGCGGATTCCCCAATTTCTTGCCTAAATAGTCCCCGGATTCTTTCCAGTAATGAAAGTACACAGCTTTCACCAATATATCTTAAACGACCGCCTGGTTCACAAAGAAGTTGGAGACCGTGGTCTTCCCGCAGCGATTCGATTTGGTAGTCTTTTGTTTTTTCTTGACATGACTTCGTCCCCGATTGCTCAAATGGCGGTTCAACAGATTGGTCGTGTGTCAAGTTTTCCCGAATGCTTGGCTCTGTATTGAATTGAAAATCTCTGCCAGCTGGGAATTGATCAGACATTTCAATCTCAGCAGAATCAGATCTGGACTCCCGTGTAGTAGATCTAATAGCCGGAGTTACGTTGTTTGGATGAAATTGGTTTACGGTCTTTGGTCTAGACACTTTGGACTCATCCATTATTTTTTTTTTTATGCTTCTTTTGCGAGTTGACTTTGCTAAGGGAATCATGGTCTGCACAGAAATATCCGGAAGAGGTTTGGAATAAATGCACTCAAAGCTCTTTGCTTTGCAGAGTGCGCATGGATTTGCGCCATCGCACTAAATTTATGAGAAAATTTGAACAGTACTCATCTCATTCAAACTTACCTTTTGTTTTCGGCGCTTGCAACTATCGCAGGCAACAGCAATCCTCTTTCGATTTGCTGGATGAACTAAACGTCGAAGCCGTCTTCGTTCTTTAGCAGGAAGTTTCGTAAAATCTAAGTAAGATATTCCGGCAGCTGAAAACGCGTTATCCTTGTCAAAGTCGTGCTGATCAATTTCATCGGACAAATTTTGACCACTGTCAGTTGGCTGACTATTTCCCATATCATGCTCCGACACATCTGGAGTCCCTAAAAACGGCTCTATTCTAAGGGGAGAATTCTGAACTGTAGAAGGCCGGTCCACCGGGATATTGTAGGCGTTCCATTTACCCACGTTAGTTGACAAAAGACTTCCTGAAAGCCCAGCCATAGATGCATGAGCAGCTTCACGTGGAAGCTCCGATGAGTTCGAAAACTTCTGTGGCGATGTCATGCTTTCAAGCTCTTCGCTGCTATTGACATTTCTCTTCATAATGAAGTACAGGTCATTTATTTCTTAGTCTTGAGTTTGGAAGTTGACAAAAAGTTTAAAATGGAATTAATCGTTCTGTCACCAAAAGACTTGTGCTTTTAGACTAGTACTTTTGAGTTTCAAAACAAGGAAGGTCAACGAAAGTTCAGATTACATTCAGTATATACAATTAACATCATCAAAGCTCTAATAGCGCCCAAAGGGTTCACGGCGCTCACTCGAACTCGCAGGTTCCGCTTTTTGCTGGGGTCAATGGACAACCTCTACGCCTACCGACTTGGCAGTTCCCAAAATCGACTTAACGATTCCCTCCAACTGAAGGTTAGTGTGTCGGGAGTCCTATTTAAATGTCAGAAAATGTCAATCCTTCCACCCTCAGGGTCATTCACTTACAGTTTTCTTGATCTTAGCAATCTCGTAAACATGCTTCAGCGAAATCGTGCCCACTTTAGGATCCTTTCCACTTGCAATACCCTTCGAAGCACCTGCAGCTTGTAGAACCAACCAGGCGGTAGGAGGACTCTTAATTTCAAAATTAAATGTACGGTCTGGCATTACAGTGACGACAGTAGGAATGGGTACGCCAGGATTCAGATGAGCTGTTCGTGCGTTGAATTCCTTACAAAAATCAATGGCCTTGACACCCTTGGATCCCAGAGCTGGACCAACTGGAGGCGCAGGAGCGGCTTGACCAGCTCCAACAATGAGCTTAATTAAAACGTTCTTGGCTGAGACGGCTTTCCGTGACATAATGCTGGATGGTTGTGTGTTGAGTTGAGAATTAGTGAAGTGAAATTTTTGATTTTAGAATCTACTATTTCACATTGCTTAATTAATTAAAAAAATTAAAAATTTTTAAAAAACAATCTAACCATAAAGTCGTTAAGTTGATTGACAAATTTACAATGTGAGCAATCTTTTTTTCCTCAAAAATCTTTTTTCATTGAAATTAAATTACAAGATATGAAAAATTTAAGAAGTGTAAGTGAGACCACAACGGCCACAGTACTGGCGCTCAACGTTGGTAGCATCCTTCTTCATGTTGGCCATGAAGACACCAGCACCACAGGTGGGGCACTCACGTCTAAGACGGGTGACGGATCCGTCATCTCCAACCTGGTAGTAAGAGAGAACGGCCATCTTAACCTTCTTTCTCTTGTGCTTGATCTTCTTGGGAGTGGTGTAGACCTTCTTCTTTCTCTTCTTACCACCACCACGCAGTCTCAGAACCAAGTGGAGGGTAGACTCCTTCTGGATGTTGTAGTCAGAAAGAGTGCGGCCATCCTCAAGCTGCTTACCGGCAAAGATAAGACGCTGTTGGTCCGGGGGAATTCCTTCCTTGTCCTGGATCTTGGACTTGACGTTATCGATGGTGTCGGAAGACTCCACCTCAAGGGTGATAGTCTTACCAGTGAGGGTCTTGACAAAAATCTGCATACTGGGCTAACTCAAAGTTCGTCGGCAATCGTAAGTGCTAATAAACCTGTTAGAAACCATTCTATTAATGCATTCATTCCAAAGTACATACCTTCTTTCTCACTAAGTGTAAGCTGAAGAAAAAGAAGAAGAGAAAAAAAGAGAAAGAAATCTAGCTTTTGTCAGTGGCAATCAGGATTCGTGACTGAATCTTTTTTTTTTTTTTTGAGTGTGTTGTGACTGCTATCTACTTTAGGAAATATCTTAAAAGTACTAGATATAGTCACGTGCTGATTAGTCAATGCTGAAAAATTTATATTTGTGATTCATACCATTTTGGGTCCTCCAAGAAATCGTCAAGTCAGTTTAATGCACAGGTAAATTAAAAGTTGAGCTTAAGTCGCAGCCTTTGTTCTAAATGCCAAATTAAACCCAAAATATGACCTTCAAGCTTCCAAATGTGATTAACAACTTACAGTTTGCTATGGTGGAGAAGGGAGGAAATTACCGGAGGATTTACCGGTAGCCACTAAGTCTCGGCAAATACTACAGATATTTTACATCCTTGTGAATATGAAAATAAAAAATAGAAAAAAGGAAGGAAAGCATTGGAGGATTATTTAAATGGGTCATTTAAATTAATTAGAAAGCAAATTCGTGAAAATGATTTAAATAATCGAAATGCCCAAGGAAATTTTTATATTGAACAACTATCCTATCTGTTTGGAATAGCCCCTGTTATCCTGTTACTGATTTTTTACTTTAACACACAATGACACATCTTGAAGGATCTGTCACTGACTTTCAGCTCAATTTTGACGAGGATATACGTACTTCTCTGTCTCTGTATTCACTTCTCAACAAGGAGTTTGGCTACAGTACTGCGTCTCTTGACATTAAGGAGCGCTATGATGAGAATCGCTCAATACGATCCGTAAAACTTTTTAACATTGATGCAAGTAACGAGCAAGAACTGCAGCATGAGGCAACAAATCCCGGACTGTTGAATAGGTCTAAATGGAGTGAGCCCATTTCTAGTCCAACAGAGGCTTCTGAAATGTCCAGTCGTTCAGGTAACAGCTCATTTTCTCAGGCATCCTATACTCTTTCTTCTTCCGCTGAATCTTCGAAGCGCACTAGCCAGCAGTTGGAGGATGTAGCAGAGCATGGTGGACGTCGCGCATCTCAAAGAAAGCACCAACATGACTCTACGGAATACAATGACACTCCTAGCGTTCCAACGCTCTTGCCATATGCTTCTTTCCCTAGGGACTCCGAGTTTCAGCCAACAAGTTCACCTACTAGGTCCCAGCACTCTCTCGCAACACTTTCTCAGTCCAGCTCTCCTTCAGATATTAACGTGTCACAAGAACGCGCAAGCCAGCCCTCACCTACTTCAGAGGCCCCGTACCTACAGCAACTGCATTCAATCAAACAAAAAAATGACTTTGACAATGGCAATCCAAACGTTGTTTTTGAAAAAGTGGACCAGAGTCAGTATCCGGAGCATGCCCAGCAACGTATGGGGTATCTAGACCATATTCAGCAGTCAGAGAAAGAGAGGAGGGAAAACTTGGAGCATGTCAAGCAAATGGAAGAGATGAGACAGGAACAAAAAACCTGGATGCAGCGCAAGTCCAAACAGCAAACAAAGGAATCAATCCCAATTAGCCTCGGTCCTCCTGAAATTAAACAAATTAATATTGACCCTCCTCAAGCACACGCTGACACTCTTTCTGAAATGGGAATCTCCAGGCCATCTAGCGCAGAGAATATTGAAGACATGTACTTTAGCAATCAAATGTCAGTTCAACCTCAACAGTCTCAAAATTTGGATTTCGAATTTCCCAATAATCAGAAATACAACTATGCAAACACCTTTGATCACGGAGCAAGTTTCATTCGCAGCCAGCAAAGCCCTTTGATGGTGGATGACGAGTATCAAGATTTTGATCAACAAGAAACTGTTTCTGCCCAAAGTCGCCATAGACGCCAGCTTTCTCAAAACGTTGATCGTGTCAATCAACCTCTTCCTGATCCACCTCTAGCCCCTCATTACCGTCAGCAACTTGATTCCGAACAAAGTCATACAAACATACAACAGCAGCAACTCATTATTCAACAAAGGCAGCGAGTGGAAGAGCCCGAGGAGTTTACCGGAATGAGGCCCATTACCGAGTATGAAGAAGAGCCAATGTGGAGCAATGGTCAGTATGTGCAGAGTCCTGTTCAGATGCAAGATCTTGGCCGAGAAGTATTGTTGAGAAAAGCTACGGAAAACCCGCTGATTGCAGCAAACTCTTCATCACCTCCAGGTGGTGCACCGTGTCCGCCTGAGCTTGACACTCAGTCACCAAGACTTGTTGAAGATATGAAGCCAAAGCAGAGCCTAGATAGCTTGACTCAGAAACCTCTCAGTGGGTTTCCCAAAAGATTGTCCTTTATGCGTGGAGCTCTGCGACTCAAGGAAAAAGTGCACTTTCCAAAGTTTGACAGCGGGGCATCTTCACCTGAAATCAATGGTAATACCAACCGGTTTACAGAGGCCTTATCGCCAATCACAAATTCCAGAAAGGCCAAGCGAAGAGATCTTTTTGGAAAACATCGGGTCACAGCCAGTGACGGGCAAATCATGTTAGCTGGTAAAACAGTAAGTTGCAATGCTGTAGAAGTTACAAACGCTCAGGACAGTGAATGCCACCCAGCTCCAGTGCCTCAAAGACGTAAGTCAATCAGTGGCCCAGAAGCAGACGAATTACACGCACATGTTCCAATGCATGAGTCACACAATTCCAACTATGAGCAAGCGCACGCTTTGGACCACAGCAGGGTTGCCAATTATGCTACGGTACAGGTGAAGAATGAGGCGTCTGACCCTCAGGACACCAACACTAGTGATTCAGTTACCGAAGATGAGAAAAATTTCGAAGAAACTGATGAGACTAGTGGAGCCGACGTCAACCCCATGGTTGCACGGCGATATTCCAAGCCTACAGCTGTCTTTATATCAGGGAACCCTAGACACAGTAGAGATCAGCAACAACTCTTAAGCCCCGGCACTGCTGTCAGCCTTCAAAACCTGGAAAAGTGTATTCCTCCACCAATGTCTCAAGAGCAGTTACAAAAGCAACAGCAGATCCTACAACTGCAGCAAGAGCAAGAGCAGCATCAGCTGGAATTACAACATCAGCAAGAATTGCACTGTCACCTCCATCAGCAGCTGCAGCTGAAGCACCAGGAACTTCAACAACAAGAGCAAAAGTTGAGGCTACAGCTGCAACAACAACTAAGGCAACAGCTGCAGAAAAAGCTGCACCAACACCAGACGCAGCAGCATCAAGTATTACAGCAGCAGCTGCTACAACAGGAACTGGAGCATGAGTTGGAACAGATGGAGGAGCAGTCGCGGCAACCATCAACATATGTTTCAAGTTTTAACAGCAGTGTTACAGGCAATCTCTCTGGTAGCTTTAATCTGGCAAACCCCGAGCCACTAAACTTACGGAAAGGACCATTAGCCTTGGACAAGTCTCAAACCTCTAGCTGGCTGGAAGAATGGTCTGCCGCGCTTGGTCGAGATATCGATAGATACAGAGATATAAAGCGGGTTCATGATACTATTTATTTTCCAGATCAACCATTTGATGGCTCAAAAGTTGAATTATACAAGAGAGCGCTTCGTAATGCTTAGAGTCTTGTTGAAAGAATTTGGGACTATAAATACTGTTGGACTATTAATACTGTTAACAACTTTCATAAAAAAGAAATAAAAAGTACAAATTTTTTAATAAAAAAAAAAAAATATTCAAGTAACGTATATTTTTTATCAATGTGACTCAAGTTCATCATCCATAAGAAACTTTTCTTTCCGTTAATACAAATAATTAGATGTCTGCAGAATATCCGTACCATTGATCTAAAAAAAAAAAAAAAATGTGTGTGCGGAAACATTCAGATTTCGTAACCATTAGTTATTGACAGTCATTTTCCCGTTCGTTAGCTATGAAGTAATTTATTATGCAGCTTTTTTCTTTCTTAAAATACTGTGCCATCGCTGAGTAAGTTAATAGGAGGACCTTTTGTGGACGGACGTTTTTCAGCCGCAATTTCACGACCAGCTTTCCAAGTGCCTGCCTCTAGGAGCTGGGCTAATATGAGAGCATTAGGGGTTCCCGAAACACCTAGGGCGTCGTTTACGCGGGGAAGCAAATAGTCCAAAAAGCCAACAGTGGCTGCTCGCCATTCAATAATAACATCAGACTCTGGTGTGTATAATGGAATATCCGGGGAAACAGTGCCTGCAGCTAATGCAATACCTTGTTCGTAAACTTCGGGCTTAAGAGTGAGCACCCCAAAATCAACGAGCAAGCCTCCGTTTCTGTACTCCGGAAGACCCGTCTGTAGCTCTTCGCCTTCAAATTTAATGCCTAGGTATTTCTTCATGGGGACCAACAGAGAGTAGCAAAGCCACTGGGTTAGTTTATGAAAGGGTACAATTTTAGCCCAATCGCCTTGGTCCTGGGGCATGGCTGAGCAAACCCAGGCGTCACCAAGTGATGTACCACCGAGTTTTGTGCGTCCTGCAGGCCATATCGGTGCTAAACCAGCAAAGAGAGCATCCCAAAGAGTAGTGAGTAGAACTGTAGGTCCAGGTTTAGTGGTTGGGTGGGCTAGCAAGTAGTCCAACAAATTTCCTGGGCGACCATCCTTTCCAAAGTAAGTCTCGTTGGTCAAAGCTTTGCCAAGGTTAGCCATAAGACCAGTACGACCGCTCAACCCGTTGAGGGGATTTGTTTCGGAATCTACTTGCAAAGCTTTAGATACTAGTTCTTCAGTAAATGCAATGAGTTTCGACGAGTTGACTTGAAAAGGTTGGGCAGGGTCTGCAGAGAAGTAACCATTCTTGAACATATCCAAACTGGCAATGCCTAGTCCTTCACTGCGGTTGAAAACCTTCCCCGTGCCATTTTCAGCGTATTTCCACTTATCACCCGCGCCGGCATCTAATAGCACAGAAACCACAAACAAGTCTAGTAGACGCTTGGTAACATCACGGTTCGAGATGCCTTCGTCGCTCCATTTTTGAACCAGGGTTTCCACACGCGGGACGCCTTCCGCGTTAAAGTGCTGCCAACGGCCATGTGGAGGAATTGAGTTGTAAACGGTTCCGTAATCGCGATTAATGAGCTTAACAACAAAATCCACAACGGGCGGGATCTTTGAGAGGTCGACCTCAAAGTTGTTGAGGTTGTTCTCAAGTGCCTTTTCAAACACGAGTTTAGTGCGTTCACGCACAGAGGTGATTGAAATTAGGTATTTGGCGCGTTCAGTGTCAGACATGGTATGGATCCTAAGAAGTTGAAGTGTGTATCTTGCTGTTTGGCGAAAAGAGGGCCTTTATATATATATATATATATATATATATATAGGAACAGGAATTCAAGAGTGAGAGTGAGCTTTCCCTCTCCGCGCGAAAGTGGTCACCGTGGGGCCGCCGCCGTTGGTACCCTCGGGCTGAAAATACAGGGTTAGGAGACCTCTTATCGCTGATAACCTTGTTTCCCTCCTACATAGAAATCAACAACAATCAGTACAGGCCCAAATATGAGCACTAAGGTATTGCTTCAGGGTGTCTGACTGAGATGAAGATGGTACTGATGCCAGTATTAATACCAGTGACTGGCGGTGCTTGTCATGACTCTGTGAAGTGAGGGATATCAGTGGTGACGGCTTCTCCAGCAACTGTACTTTACACGTTCTGGCTTGCTTGGTGCTGGAGGTGTGCGGTATCTCAGTTTGATGCCCACACTTTCAATATAAAAATCCAATACCTCCATCTTTTTTTAATTTTTTTTCTTCTTCTTTACTTATATTCCTGTCTCAGACATTATCTTTGCCTGTAATTAGATATTACATTTCCGTTACAGCGTCATGTCATTTTCTTCTAACGTCCACGTATCTTCACATCCTGTGCTCCAGTCCAAGTTGTCGCAACTTCGTTTAAAGTCATCAGCCAAGGAAACTCGTCAATTGAGCAAAGAAATTTCCACAATATTGGCAATATGGGTGTCTGAATCTGTTTTCGAAGCTACCGATGGTGCGTCTGCAGTTTCAGCTGCTGGCGCCAAATATACTGCCACTAAAACTTCACCGGAAACTTATGTGCTAATTCCGGTACTACGTTCCGGCTTGGCTATGGTTGATTGTGAGTGAGAACTAACAGGAGTTTCATAAACATGGACTAACACCCTTTCAGCATTTCTATCATTTCTGCCCTCTACTGAAGCACCTATCTATCATCTCGGTTTATATCGTGAGAAAACAACGCTATCGCCCGTTGAATACTATAATAAACTGCCTACAAAAGAAGAACCTTATGATGTGGCTTTTGTATTGGACCCTATTATTGCCACGGGCGGCACAGCTGAAGCAGTAATCCAGACTCTCAAAGAATGGGGAGTTCAGAAAGTGGTATTTGTATCGCTAGTTGCGAGCGCTGATGGTATCAACCGGCTTGTCTCAGAGTATGGATCAATTGGAATCGAGATTTTTGTGGGAGCTGTTGATGAAGAACTTTCTGGCTCAGGGTTGGTTCTTCCTGGGGTTGGAGATCTAGGTGATCGCTTACATAGTACCCACCTTGATTAGTATTATAGAGGCAAAATAATTTGAAGAAGGTTTTGGCTATTTCCTTATTTCATTTTCTTACTCGGGACTTGACTCAGACCAGTAATGCTTGAATATTTCTCTCAAAATGACAGATTTCTCCTTCCTCACCATTGCAAATGACTTTTTCAACTGTAATAGGAGTTCTTGCTCTTCAAGGTGCATTCATTGAGCATATTGCTCATCTCCAAACTGCGTTGGCTAAGCTAGAAATCACAGATGCCTCGGTAATTGAAGTTCGCACACCAGCCCAACTCTCCCAATGCTCAGCTCTGATAATTCCTGGGGGTGAGAGCACGTCTATCTCACTTGTCGCTGAACGCACTGGGCTTTTGAGCCCTCTTCGTGAATTCACGCGAGACCCAGGCAGGACTATCTGGGGTACTTGTGCAGGATTGATTTTGCTGGCTCAACAGGCTTCAGCAACTCGGAGAGATGGCGGTCAGGAGTTAATCGGTGGTCTCGACGTAAGAGTAGCAAGAAACTATTTTGGCCGTCAGGCTGAATCATTTGTGACCGCTCTGGACATGTCGCAGGTTTTCGGATCTTCAGTTCCATTTGACTGTGTTTTTATCCGCGCTCCTATTGTGGAGGCCATCAATATCAGCAGCAAGCTGGATTTGGAAACTGAATCACAACAAGTGTTAGATCTAGTCAATGCTCCTACATTAACACAAGACTCGCCAAAGGTCCGGGTACTTGCTACGCTGCCTGCTGAGCTCTCTCGCACTGGCCAATCTACAATAGTGGCTGTAGCCCAAGGCAATAATATCCTTGGGACTAGCTTTCATCCTGAACTAACCGACGATACGAGACTCCACGAGTGGTGGTTGGAGAACATGGTATTTCGTTAAAACACATGTGTACAATTCATTAGTAGCTTTTTTTTTTTTCTTTCGTTTTTTGTCTTTCATTTACTATATGATCCGTTAAATGTAAATTAAAAGAAACCTTCTTAAGAGGCCAAGGAAACCTCAACATCTACACCAGGCTCAAGCTTGAAAGCAGTGATCTTTCTAACAACCTCAGTAGGGGAGTGCAGGTCAATGAGACGCTTGTGGATGCGGAGCTCATAGGTGTCCCAAGTCTTGGAACCCTCACCATTTGGTGTCTTTCTGGTGGTGATCTTGAGAACCTTGGTAGGCAATCGCACGGGGCCCTTGCAAGTGATCTTGTCGGAACCGTTAACAGTGTAGCTGCGGGCACGGTTAAGGATATCAGCAGAAACTAAAACTTCATGT
>JAKVQY010000291.1:0-17912 GCA_030463045.1 Geotrichum macrosporum
GTCCATGTCATCTATTTTGGTCATCCAATTCTGGAGAGGTGTTGGATTCACGGACATTCTGTTATAAATGTTGGTTATTGTTATATTTCCAAAACCCATTGTAACCATATTTTCATCAGTAAGTTCCTTGATTTTCACCATTGGCAAGGTTTTCAAAATACGTTTGTTGACAAGCGTCACGGCTCTAATTTCATCATCAGCAGCTTCAGCGTAGTTGGCAGACCACTCTGCATGTGTTTTAGGATACCCCTTAGTCCATCCGGGTTCTTGAACTAGGATAATATCAAACTCTTTCATTTCGTGGAGATCATCAGTGAGATAACTCTTCTTTCGGCAGTTCACTTGGCAAATCCTAAGATTCGCCAATATATTTTTTTTGGCCCAAAATCTATTTATCATGCTGGGGAGCTTGATTGGTTGAGTTTGATATACCTCCTGGTGAGGAAGGTGCCAGATTCAATTTTTTCAATTTCGCTCATTTTTCAAGAGTTTTTTTCTACTTCGTTTTATTTACGCCTTTGCCTTTGCCTCTGCCTCTGTCTACGCCTCCGCCCGTGCCTTAGCCTAAGTCTTTGCCCGTGCCTTGCCTAAGTTATATTTCTATTATCTTATATTACTTCAAGGTTAACTAAAACTATTACAATTGTAACAAATCTCCCGATGGCCCAGTTGGCTAAGGCGCAAGACTGTAATGGAACTAGTAATCTTGAGATCGGGTGTTCGACTCACCCTCGGGAGAATATATTTTTACTATGAGACAAAATTTTAGTTTAATGAAATTTTTGCAATCGCATCACGGGAATTTAGTACAAACAGTGAAATGTAGAATTACCTAATGATTATCAATTATTATATGGAAAGATTACTATTAGAAGTGTGCTGAAAGCCGTAGACGGAGCGAGCCCACTACTGAACTTAGATTATTAAAGGTATTAGCAGACTCTATGCAGTCCGACTTCTCCACACTTCAAGTTTAAACATAGGTCTTCTTTAAATTTCTTCTACTGCCAGCCACAGTTATCTGGCCATGTTTACTCAACTAATCCATCAATATTGATTCTTACGTCTTTAGCTCAAGAGCTCAAATGGCTATGGCCTTTGCCCTATCTCATTCATTCAAGTCAAAATGGATTCTCAATCTTCCCCTCCGAGAGACAGTAGTGTAAGCATCAGCAGTATTCAAGAAACAGATCCTGTAAGATCTAGAGATTCTCGTGTTCGTAATCAGTCAGTTTCTATTAAAACGGAGGGCGCCTCTTCTCTGGATATACCAGGAGAGTCTACGAATGCCAGAAAGAGAGGCTCCCCGAACATTACTTCAAAATTTCTATCAAAGTATCGCAAAATTGAGTCTTCTGCGGAGTCGGCTTACCGCTCGCGTCCAGTTCGTTCCTGTACTCACTGTCGACAGCAGAAAATTAAATGTAACGCGTTGGAAACGTTCCCGGCACCTTGCACAAGATGTGTTAAAATGGATCGCAAATGTATCGTTGACCCAACATTTCGACCGCAAAAAGGTGGTCAGGTCCAGCTTCTCCGAGATGACATATCTTCTCTAAAGCAACAACTTGCCGCTCTACAGCGGAAATCTGGCACTTCCACTTCCCCAGATTCTCTGTCCCCAACCCATGAACCACTTTCTCCTTATCAAGGTAAGTAGATGAAACAGATCCAGACTAGGAACTCAAGGCTAACAAACCTAGATTCTCCCTCTCCCTCTTATGACAGTAATTCCAAAATTCTATCCGGAGATTCCCTACCTAATAAACCTCTGGAATCCCCGAGCCAACTTTACTCAATGGGCAAAGATTCAGCCTCCATTTCCACCATTCTAAGCGAACGCCGAACTAGTCCGATTATAGATACTAAGAGACCTGGTGATAAAATTCCAGATGACAATATACACGCTTCTCGCCAAACTTCTGTAGCTTCAGATCATACAGGATATAGGATGGGAGATGTTCTCCTTTCTTATGAGCGCGCTGAGGAATTGCATCACAGGTTTATGACTCAGTATCTTCCGTTTCTCCCTATTATCCAATCCAATTCAGCTGCAGAGCTCTACCGACAATCCCAGTTACTTTTTTGGACAGTTTGCCTGACTGCTTCTCTATCTGAGCCCGTCCCTACGTTGTACAATAGCCTTTGTTCACTTATCAAGCAATTGGCAATTGAAACGTGCTGGATCCAAACTCCCCGGTCAACTCATATTGTTCAAGCTCTTTTGATTTTCGGTAATTGGCCGCTGCCAAACGAAAAAGTTTTGGATGATTGCTCATATCGCTTTATTACGCTAGCCAAATCACTCGCCATGCAACTGGGTCTCCATCGCGGCAAGTTTATCTACGAATTTTCACGAACTCAAGTAAGCCTACCAGACGCTGAGAAGTGGCGGACTCGCACTTGGATTTCTATTTTTATTGCGGAACAAGTTTGGTGTGCCAATCTTGGCCTTCCTCCAAACATGCCTATGGACTATTTACTCGAGGAAAGTCGCACAGATACCACTTTGCCGAACTCTTTTCGATGCTTGGCGTGTCTAGCAATGTTTTGCTCCAAACTGGTTAATCTCCTTGGATCCAGCGTGACTTCTCCAGATGGGACTTTGGAACCAAAGTATAGATTTTCAACTCTTGGAATTCTCGAGCAAGAGTTAGACCGTCTGGTGGCAGAAATGGGCACGGAGGATGTTTCAGTCGAAATTTATTACTTGTATATTAAAATGATGATTTGCGTATTCGCATTTCTACCAGAAACCCCTTTGCAAGACCAGGCAATTTATATTAGCAAAGCATACCATGCTGCTACAAGAGTTGTGACCTTGTTCAGTGGTCTTGCAGACCAGCGCAGAATCATAGAGTACCCTGTCTATATTCGGCAGCCTGTGAGTCTATCTGCATTCATATTATTTCGTCTACACCTGTCACCCTTACTGCTTCCCCAGTATGTAGAAAGTTGCCGCCAGTCAGTGGTAACCGTTCATCGGCTCTACCGCAACATGCTCACTGCTTGGAAGGATGTCGAAAACGATATTTCGCGAACTGCCAAAGTACTGGAGAAACTCAACTTTGTCATTATCACACATCCTGAGTTATTTACGAAAGCCCCAGGAATTATCACACGTATGCGCTCTCATCTAACAGCATCATTGTTCTACGAGCTCATCTGGGCTATCCATGAAGCCCGCCGGCGCGGTGGTATTGGATCTTCTTCTACAAACGCGGCTGCATTTGTAGCAGCTGCAGCTGCAAAGAGTGCTTATAATTTCGCTGCGAACTCTTATATTCAATCCAACACTATTAATTCGGTGCCTGGTTCACATGTTGACTCAGTCCCTCCATTGCCATTTTATAATCAAATCACAAAGGACGATTTTACAACAACGACAACAACGACTCCCAATGGGACCACAGTCACTACCCTAGTGCCAACTGGGTCGGCACCGAAGTCGTACAAGGGAACTAGCGCAAACACGCACCCCCTATCAGCTGGAGGAGTTTCTGAAACTACAGGTAATCTTCAAAATCCTCTTCGAGGTATTGGAGGGGCAACCCCGATTGCCGCCTCACCGCTCTCAAGTACTTTAGGCTCTCCTCAAATTGATCTAGCCGCCGCCGATAATATAAACGCTACAGCTACTGTGACCGCACCATTCTATGATGCGACAGGAAGCTCGACAGATCCGCTGCATTTGGACACATTGCTGCAAGGTATAGATTGGATGGATTCGAAGGGTGATGACCTATTGGGTTGGATGGACAGCTTAGATTTTAGTTTTTAGGTAGATTTTAGTCTTTAACAAACATTTTTTTTTTCTTTAAAGAGTTGGCAGGAGGCCGAAATATATAACTCCATAGACATGCTGAACTCGAGGAAGGTGACTATCTCTATTTTGTAAGCAGCTATTAGAGGGCCCGGTATATGACTTACATTTTGAAGAGAAACCTTCCATAGCTTAGGCTGCTACGGCTTCGGAACACAACAGCATCCGAGCCATACCCAATGATGACACAAAGAGGAAGAACTTTGAAATGGCGGTCATGCCATGTAGCTGTTTTTTCCCGCCGATCATCCCACCGAGTTCGGACCAACGCAACATCTAACTATCAAGCAGATTTGAAGGCACAAGAACGGAACGTGCTGAAACAGACAGGTAGAGGCATAGGGATTGTGGGAAGCCAATTCGTCTGAATCACATAGATTTGTATTCTGCATCAAGGCCAAACTGGGGCAAAGGACACAGGTGTCACAACAACATGCGATTCATGTTTGGTTATTCTGAGAAGGAATTAATATTTGTAATAATTCATATTCGAGAAAGAATCTGATATTGGCAAGAGATTATTTGTAATACTTTTTGTCGAAGAGAAAATAGGAACGACATGATTGTATATTCTACCAACAGATTCTAAATTATAACCCCGATTTGGTCTAATTACTTCCCTGATGCTTTATCAGTTTAGTCGTCAAAATGGGAGTAACTATTTAATTATTAATGTTGCTGACATTGCGAATAAGCAGAGCTTGAACTGACCTCATACAAGGTGAAATACTAACATTACAAAGTCAACATGTGAAATCGCGCACTTTTAACACCAAGAGGACCTCTTGCGCGGTTCGACATTGGGTAGACCCGTTTCGTGTATAAATATGAGACCTCTAATCACTAGTTCTTCAAAGAAATCCAACGTCTAAAATTCTCAATCAACTATCTTCAAGTTTCAAACTTCATCATTACTCTCCATCATTACTCTCTGTCTAGAATGTCAACCCCAGGTTCTGAAAAAGTCCTCGTTACAGGTGCTACCGGTTACATTGCCGCTCACATTGTTGCCCAACTCTTCTCTTTAGGTTACGATGTAGTCGGAACCGTTAGAACAGCTGCCAAGGGCGAGTTTATAGCTAACAGGTACCCAGGTTTTAAGTATGAGATTGTTACCGATCTCACCAATGCTAATGCCTTTGACGAGGTGTTCAAAAAGCATCTTGATATCAGGTACGTGTTACACACGGCATCTCCTGTTTCATATGGGGGAAATGACTATATCAAGGACTTGGTTGACCCAGCTGTAAAAAGCACTCAATCTGCCCTCAAGGGAGCTAAGGCCTATGGCAAGAACGTTCGCAAGTTTGTGTTTACCTCCTCCATTACCGCTGCATACCCAATCGAAAAAGGGTACCAACATTCTGAAGTTTTATAAACTGAAAAAGACTGGAATCCAGTGACTCTCGAGGATGCAAAGAGTAGCTTTATGCAAGAATACTCTGCATCTAAGACATTTGCGGAAAAGGCGATTTGGGAATTTAAAGAGACAGAAAAGCCGGAGTTCAGCTTGGCCACCATCATAGTGCCCCTTGTGTATGGTCCTCCTATCCATGAAACTACGTACGAAACAATTGGTAGTTCAGTAGCTTATTTCAAGGCTACTCTGGAACTTCCCCAGGACACATTAGATATCGGTGGCCTGCATGGACACGCTGACGTCCGTGATATTGCCCGCACTCATATACTTGCCTTTCAAGACGATAGATTTGATGGCAAGCGTTCTTTTCCTATTGCTGACGTATCGAGCGACCAAGTTGCTCTCGATATTATACATGAACAAAGACCTAATGAGGCGGGTCATCTACCTAAGGGCCGGCCTGGTTCTTTTAAGCGCGAGGAGTATTTCAAGTTTGACAATTCAGATACTCGCTCAAGATTGGACTTTGATTTAATTCCCTTAAGCAAGTCTATTTTAGACGAGTTTAACGCTTTAAATCAGCTCAAGCGTGCTCAGAAGTAATTAGAGTGCTTAGTTTAGACTTAAAATCATGAATTAGCTTAATTTGAGTAGAGTGATTTGTTAATATTTTCAACTCCCTTTTAAAACCTACTTGAGTGATCGGACTATTTCCGACAATCTGCTGATTGGAATTGGTCTTGCGACTTCTTACCCATACGGGGCTTTTGGTTATAAATAACAACCCCTCTCACTCTTCACCATTTGACATGAATAGCTGGATGAACTGGGCTCATTTTGGATCAACTAAATAGCTTGTTATCGCTTGTTGTTCACTCAGATTCTCATCTTACAATTTGCAAATCGTAGAAACATTTACCTTTTATAAAACCTAGATAGTTGGAAACTAAATACGGATGACTACTGTAGCCTCTGTATATCGTATTTGCTTGCAATTTGACTCCCTCACCCCAAATCCAGCTCAAACCCATTTATAAAAGACTTATAATCCCGAATCACTTATATACTACTTTCTCTAGAAATTTCAGCAAATGGGCCTAAACAATTGAATTATTCCAAAATCTGATTTTCAATAACCACAAAGTCAGCTTCCTCTCTGCGGGCAGCTGTAATCTCTATACCGTAAGTAGTTCCAACTTTGAAAAAACCATCTTTTCCTCGGTATAGCTTTTTTGTGTATTCTACGGGGTATGCAAAAAGTCATTAAACCCACTGAAAACATTGTGCTTAATTGCATCACCTTTGGCGAATGGATCAATAGTAAAGCGAAGGACCTATACAGGAGTATGTGCCAAATTCTGAGAAGATTTTACTTAATGCACCTGAAATAACTTTTGTTTAGTCCCTATAATGAGCAACGGCAGTTGGAATCTCTTAGTCCTTGAGATCTCTAAATCGTGGTTAATAGTTCTTGGGCTCAATTAGTGAATCGACTCATAATTGCAGTCCCTCTACCACTAAAATGTCCAGGGCTTCTAGTTCATCAGAAAGACAAGGAAATTCTGCGTCCGCAACTCCACAATCAACAGTCATGAGCTGCAAATCGGCAGGTTCTCAGGAATTCCTAGAACTTGTAAACCCTTATGTTCTATACGGTCCTTTAACATGTATGTGATGATCCCCTGGTCGCAGTATTGGTGATTAAGGAAGCCAGCAGTTTGGATAAGGTGTTCTAGCATGAAAAATGGAGTAAGGTTGGGAATGGCTTTTGTTCCACTCGAAGCGTCTCACAAGAGGGCTCGCATCTTTGGGCTGTTGGATGGTGTCTATGGCCCTCCTGTCTTGTAGTGAACCTTTGGCTGGAAGCAACCGGTTTGACATTCTTCACAACAGAATGTGGCCTTAGATACTGCCCATAAAGGGTGAGCAAAACGACGAGCCAGAGCAACAGTTTCCCTTTTAAAGTGAGTTTGGTAAATAGTTGACGGTATAATGGATGAAATCCACAGACTTTGTGACTTTTTTATTTTGAACTCAAGATTCACACAAACAACCATTTATCAATGAGCTCCTTCGTGGTTTTTGCCAAATACATGACATATATTGCGGCCATCAATATGAAAGGCTTAGGATCTATCGCTTATCAGTGACGAGGTCTTTCCGCTCCTAACTTGGGAGCCCTCTAGATCACTAAATATTGCAACGATTTGGCGAAGCATCTGGCGAAGCATTTGGCCGCGAAGCATCATTCGCCAACTCTCGTTTCAGTATTACTTTAAGCTGCCAACACTCTTTCCACTTGTCTTGTCTCTGAAAACCTTATTAACGTCATATTTTTTTTCTAAACTTTTGGGAGGAACATTTCCAGCTCCCCATGTTCTCATATCTTTACATCACTATTGCCTTCAACAATCTTCTCCTACCACGCTCCTTATATCTAAATACAGCTGTCTTTACAGTTCCAAAATTTTGCTAAATGTCATAGCTGGTTTGATCCATATGGGCCATTGAAACCAGCTTATTTTTTTCTCTCTTTTTTCTAATTCGCATCTACAATGCTATTGAATATTTTACTTTGTGGCCTCGTGCTATGGTTCCCAAGAGTAGCCTCCAACCCTATTCCAATGCTTGACTACTGGCAGGGGCGGCGTGACGCCACTCAGTCAGCTTCAGCTCCAGCATCGTCTAACAGCCAGCCGATTCCTGTGGGTTCGTTTTCAGATGGCGGCGAAGTAGATCCGACAAACTCCACTGCGGGTCTCAGCAACGTTTTAACGCTGCGTATTGCAGGAAATATATCTTCACTCCGCATAGTCACCGATGTGGCTGCGCTCACAGCTATTACAGGACGCTCAGTTATAAAGTCTGGAGACATCGAAGGACTTTGCGTGGGAAGACTGATTCCAGCAGAACCTAACAGGTATATAGCATGGCCCGATATTGCGCTTATCAACTGTGACGATAAAGAGAATGCCGTTGATCTCGTCGTCCAGAGTGCCTCACAAACATCGGACTGCATTTTGCTGTACTCATTAAAGAGTACTGCTTGCAATTTGTCCAACTCGAACACTATGTATACATCGCAGCTCGGATTCATTATGACATTTCTTTCCAATACAGTAGCACAGTCGGTGATTTCAAATGTCAATGCTAGTCCGTTTGGAGACTTTACAGGTGTAGCTCAGGCAGATACTCTCACCACAGCCCCCAACGGATCTGGCGGCAATAGCAACAATAGCAACTCCCAATCAACTAGTAAATCAACACTTGCTACTGCCGTACTATATTCTGTTACTGGGGTTGTGGCATGTTTGTTCCTGTTTGTTATAATTTCTGGAGCTATTCGGGTCCATGCACATCCAGAGCGGTATGGAATGCCTTTGCCTGGAGGTGTACCAAGTGATGGAGATAATAGCCAGTACTATACTAATATACATCGAGCCAAGGGAATTGCTAGGGCGGTGTTGGACTCTATTCCGCTTGTGACTGTACAAGTACGACCAAAGGATGGGGGATCACCCGCCAAGGATGTCAGGAATATTCCGAAGGAAAGGGATGTTGAGCTGCCAATGCTGCCAACAACTGGCCAAAGTTCAGACAACAATAATACAACCAAATCTGAATCCGAAATTCACGAAAACGAGATAAGTGATGTCGCACCTGAGACAACCCCCTCTGAGCCTGTGGTGCTTGTGGATGACGAAGATTCGGCATGCCCGATATGTTTTGACAATTTTCAAGATGGCCAAATTATTCGCATCCTTCCTTGTAAGCATCGATTTCATGCATTGTGTGTAGATCCTTGGCTTTTAAATTCTTCTACTCATTGCCCTATGTGCCGAGTTGATCTAAGTATCTCGCAGCAAGAAGCCGTGCCAGACCATCCGCCAGGGTCAGCTTTAGGAATGACTGATCCGACATCAAACACAAGAATTCCTGAGGGATATCAGGTAAACACTTCATGGTTTAATAGATTTCTAGATGTATGGAACGCCTATCTTTTGCCACGTGAAGCTCGGCGTGCAGCACTAGCTAGATTTCAAGCAGAGGCTGAACTACGACGGCAGCTGAGGTCTCAGCAAGGTACGGGCCTCTCACGCAGTAGCTTTCTATTTCGCAGGTCTAGCGCTAATCAGCGCGTTAGGGACGAGCAGTTGGGTGGTGCCGCAGTTCAGCATGAGCCTTCAGGGAATCCACAATCAGCCACGGCCAACATTACTGAGGGAGAAAACGGGGATCATGAAGAGCAAGAGCTACACAACCAAAACTTATGGTTACGATTTGTGGCATCGCGTCGCAGGATACACCAGCTTCGACGGCAGAATGAACCTCTCCCGAATGCAACCAATCCTTCGAGCTCTGCCCCTATGACTACCAAGCATGTTTGAACAACAATTTAACAGCGTGCTAGAATATAATTCTGGCTTATTTATATATGTATTTAACGAGACTCATATTTAATATCATGTCGCATTTTTTATTTGCCAACTATGCTCTTTTCCCGACATTAATATAGGCGGTAATGCTCATTTTCTATTGGACATATTCCCGATAGGAAAATCAGATTAGATTTAGATTTTTAGCCAATCACAATTTGTATAATATTTATTACTCAGCTACTCATGACATAAAAACTGCATCACGTGGTATACTCTATTTTGTCCAATAACAGGTATTACATTACCAATAATTTTTTTGTAAGGCTGCAAGCTGCCAAATACAAGGAAAAACGGCTGGCAAACGCAATGACATTTATTTCATCTAACACCACATCAAGTATTTTCGGGCTTTCAGCGTGGGGCTTTTGAAAAATTGATTCGAAATATAAATAGTGTGATATCCCCCGGCAGGTTTGTTTCATTTCAAAGAAAATCCAAGGACCAAATTAAAAGGGCTTATTTATACAATTTGATCAGATTCATAATGGCAACCTCTTTCAACTGCTGCAATAAATCAACTGGCGCTGTCTGTGTCTGTGCAACTGAAGCTAGATGTTCTTGTGGAGCCAACGCTGCTCGCCAATGCACTTGCTCGCGCGCAAGTTTAGAGAACATTGTACCTTCACAAACCTGCTCATGTGGAATGCGCGAGGCTTATTCGTGCACTTGCTCAAGAGCGCCCGTGGAGAACTCAGACTCTCTACGTGACGGCGAAGTGGACTTTACTTACGCCAAGTAAAACTGGGTAGTCTCCCTACCGTTGATGCTAACATCTCGCCGACGCTTAATTCTTTTCATTCCAAACCTCAATTTGTTTATATTTCACCTCTCATCATCCTCACTCACGGACGGCCCCTAATTTTACTTATTTATTTGTTTTAGATTGGTTTTTCTTTTCTTTCAATAAAGAATCAATTTTATTCCTTTTAAAATTTCATGCTACACCTCATTTTTCTTCCCAGACTCCATGGCTCCCTCAAACATTTGACAACGAGCTTACATTTGCCTGGTAGGGATTCGAATGTGAGAACGGGTTCCAAGGGCTGCCTGAAGATGTCTTAGGCTGTAAACTCTTTCTGACAGAAAGTTCTCGTCGCCAAAACGGCAAAATCTGTCGTACAACTGAACTCAGATAAAATTAAGCAGAGAGCGGACCTAACAATATATAAAACCCGAAGACCGCCTCCCCTCGGATTTAGGCTTTATTTTTTTTTTTTTTTTTTTAATTGGAAAAAAAATTAATATATAGGCTCAAATATGCAACTATTCTTTTTTTTTTTTACTTTTATTTTTTTTATTTCTTCTATTCTTATTGCATATTCATTTCACAGTTCTTCTAGCAATATGTCGACAACAGCATCGGTAGAGGCGGAAACTAGACCGTCGATATCATACAAGGATTCGTTTTGGCAGTGGGTATGGTCCGTCAGTCAAAGGGAAGCAGAGCAGAAAGTCCTAGATAACGTTTCTTTGGTACACAGTCCACGGCTAGGCATTACAACAGCTGTGCGTGATGTAGCGATAGACGTGCCCGAGTCTGCGGTCAACACTAAAAAGTCTTTACATCTACACGAATTTGCAATAGAAAGTGAGGGTAATGACTCGAAAACTAGTGGGAAAACGCTTGTCATGATGCATGGGTACGGAGCCGGCCTTGGCTTTTTCTTTAAAAATTTTGATGGGCTTAGTGAGGGCTTGCCTGGATGGAACATCTACGCGCTAGATTGGCTAGGTTATGGTTTATCGTCGCGACCCAAATTTGCAATCAAAACCAATGACTTGTCTAAAACTGACGATGAAAGGAACGAAGTGCTTGTATCTAAGGAGACTGAGGACTGGTTTGTGGAATCACTGGAGGCATGGCGTCGTGCGAAACAAATCTCTCAATTCACTTTGATGGGCCATTCGATGGGTGGATATCTTGCCGCTGCTTACGCATTCCGCTACCCGCAGCATGTGGAAAAATTGGTCATGGTTTCGCCGGCAGGCGTAGAGCGCGGTTATACATCTGAGCTGGATGAGCGGTCAATATGGTCCCTGTTTAAAAAGGATCAAGAACGTATTGCCGAGCTGGAAAACCAAGGCCCAGAGATTCAGCAAGAGTTGACAACGTCCCAAACTGAAGCTGTTTCCGGGAACGCGCAGAAGGGCCATGATTCCCCACGCAGAAGCTGGACTGGCAACAAGTATCTAATATACCTTTGGAACAACCACGTATCGCCACTTAGTTTAGTACGTTACTCTTCAATCTTTGGGCCTAAACTCATGTCTCGCTGGTCGTACTGGCGATTTGCTCAGTTCCCTGCAGCTGAACGTGAAGCCATGCACATCTACACCTACAAGACATTTGTTGCTCGTCCTTCAGGGGAGTACGCCATTACAAGAATTCTTGCTCCTGGGGCATTGGCTCGCATGCCATTGGTAGATCGAGTCCAGGCGAATCTCAAGTGCCCGTCAGCATGGATCTACGGGGATAATGACTGGATGCATGTGCCTGCTGGCGCAGAGGCTGCCGATGTAATGAACCGTACTGGAAAATGGGCTGAGTTTCATGTTGTGCCGAAGGCTGGCCATCATGTCTACTTGGACAATGTCAGCAAGTTTAACAATATTGTCTTAAATTTCATCAAGCGCAAGGCTTAGACAGTACCGCATCTTATTTACTTATTTAGAAGTTGAATGTATAGAAATCTATTTCATTTATCTAGTCTTTGCGGTAAACATGTGTAGGGGAGGCTTGGTGGGAGGGGAAAATCAGAGACTCGGCAATGACAGTGTTTTCTCTTCTTGTCAAAGTAAACGTAATGAGCTCAGCAATATCTTCCGCCAGCAAGGGCTCAGTTCCCTTATACACAGCATCAGCCTTGCTCTTGTCACCTCTAAATCTGACTATGCTAAACTCTGTCTCAACTGCGCCGGGCTGAATTTCCAGGACTCTAAGTCTGGTATTAATCAACTCTTTGCGGAGAGCATCTGTGAAAGAACGCAGTGCAGCTTTCGTAGCACAATAAATGGCACCACCTGGGTATGCCTCACGTCCAGCAATTGAACCCAAATTGACAATATCGCCTCTACCACGTTCTTTCATGCCAGGTAAAACTGCCTGAGTGAGTGAAATCAGGCCCAGTACGTTTGTGTTGAACATGACATCAATGTCATTCTGAGCAATCTCGCCAACTTTTTCAACACCAAACACCATACCTGCGTTATTAATGAGCACGTCAATCTTTGCGAATTCAGCGGGTAAGTTTGCCACGAACTTGGGAATCTGGGCTACATCAGTGACATCCAAAGCTGTAGTGAGTACCTTTGCATTGGCGTATTCAGACTCAATAGCGGATTTCAATTCTTCAAGTCGGTCAACGCGGCGAGCAACTAAAATCAATTTGAGGTTGCCCTTGACCGCGGATGCCAGTTCCAACGCTGTGGCTTTGCCAATGCCAGCGGAAGCGCCAGTAAGAAGGATTGTCTTGCCAGCTAGACGTTCAGCAGCTTTAGATCCATAAGACATTTAAATTTTGTATATGCGAAGTCCTTTTAAATAAAATGAAATAAATGTGATGATTTTGAAAGTGGGTGAGAAGACAAAATCAGTTGGAGCAACACTAAATCTTATGGTAATTGAGGTGACGTTTTGAAAATCGGAAATTGCCTTACATCCCATTTAACCACTGGCCAATAAAAATTTCCTATGAGTACCCAATTTTTTTTGCACGCTAACTTGGAAGCAATCGTGCAATATTTCAGATTGTTAAACGTCAATTATCCAACGTTTTTGGGCTCTTGGGATCTGAAATCTAAAAGTGTTTCTCTAGAAAGAATTTGACAAGTAGCTCAGCTCTTGGTCTTCAGCTCAAGAACGCTATTTGAGGTTTGAACAGGGCAATAACATATTAAACAATAAGCAAATAACTACGATAGAAGACGCGGTAATAAGATTAGGAAGTTTTTCTTTGTAGCGGAGGGAATTGTCAAAATATTTCAAGTTCTACGTTGATTGAAAAAGATGAGCGTGGGATAAACGTTCAAGGTGCCATTACGAGGTGGAGAATAATTCTTCTTCTGAGTCTCTACTGTGACTTATAGGCTAAATTTGGTACATAGTAATTTGAGAAAGTATTGATTTTGGATTGTCAGCTGAAGAATGGAAACAAACTATGTGGTCAAAGTAAAAGCCGAGAATTGGATAGCAAACATCCTCTAGTAATATGCGAGAGGTCGGCAAGACACGTTGTTATCAATGTTTATATTTGTTGAGCTAATACTAAAAACCATATATGCGATATTGCTACAGCAGTCAATGCAAAGTCCATACTCCATATTAAGATCCTTACTCGTAATGGCTCATGATTAAATCCTGAATGTAAAGCCTAACGGAGAACTACATTTAAACTTGTATCAAGCTCTTAGTGGGTGATATCTAGATCTTAAAGAGCCAATTCACTCATCAGATTTTCTTACGCTTGAGTCAAAACATGACTTTTTCTTCACTACTTGGCTATAACTGTAATAATTCGATTAATGCCGAACTGGACTTTTTTTTTTCAATGCTGGACAGCGATTTCTGACAGAATTACTTATCGGCAGCGTTAGCACATTTAAAAGCAATTGCTAGCATTAAAGTTTTAATTATCCTGAAGCGCATCCAGCAGTTTATGGACATGAACCAAGACAGTTGAAAGTATTAAAATTTTAGTGCCATAAAAATAAAACGCAAGTTTTGAACCACGCGAAGCCAATAAATGCAGGCACTTTAGTGACTTTTGCATTTCAAAGTAATGACTACTTTTAAATTTCTTGCAGTAGAATTGCTGACGACATTTCAGGTTATTGTCTAATGTAAAATATCACTCTAAAAAAAAGACTATATGACATAAAAAGGATATTTATTTGTTACAGACGTTTAGCAGAATGCAATTGAATTGCGCTACAAGATGGTAATTCTCAAATATCCAATAGCACTATGTTTCTTTTGGATTCAATGCGGTAGCACCGCCAGGTTACTCGGTTTTATTGTTACCACCTACTGGCCATTGACTAGCTTTATATCACCACCGTTACTTGAAAGAATTTAAACTACAGAAAACTATTTAGTCCCTTATGAACTTTTTCAGCAATATACAATACTTTAGAGATAGAAGTTTGGTGCAATGTATCTCGGACAGTCTCAATATGAGCTATAGCCAAAAATATCCTTTGTCAGCCCATTATTATCTCAATTGGTCAAAGTATTACTTTTTGAATTATTCTACCTGTAGCCGATGCCACAGTTTTAAAAGGATGTGGGTAGAATTTGGAAAATCTTACTGAAGCTTTCAACCTGAACTTGCCTCAAATATTCTGTATGTCTCTGCCTACCCTGGTAGATGTATATTTTCTCTAATAGTACATGAAGTCTTTTGTATAAATGTATTTGATCAAATGGTCGTCGAAAAGTAACAGTCCTCTCTGTTACTTTGATTACTGCAAAAACAAAGGTTAAAGCAAACAATTAATTGAAGAGCTGGTAGTGCGTAGCACAGACTGTCTGAGACTGGTACTGGTCATTGGAAAGCATTAGCTCTTCTGCTTATATACATTATATAACTCATTTCATGAACATTACGAGTCCTCGCAGTTCATGACTCTTGGAATACTACGTCTCGATCGAGAAACCACCACCCTGAAGAGCACTTATTAGAATTACTACACCTTGATTATGGATCTCCAAGAGGTTTTATCTTCTCGTAGGCTGCAGCATTTCCATCTCTGTCTCACTGCCATACTGGTGGCTTTTGGCTGCCTGGAGTCTTGGTGCCGGCGTGTCGCGTAGGAAAGTAGCCAATCAAAAGTCTCAATATGGATTGAGCGGCGTTATTGTACGAACACAACAATAAAGAAAAATAAAAAGCAAGTACGCCGCATGATCAGTGGCAGTTTTTTTTTTATTGTGATATTTTTCTCGCTCACTTTTTCTTCTGCTTGAAACCATCATATTTCTCCCTCCTCTTCTTTTTCTTCTAATTCGCTCTACTGTATATCGGAATACTTTTTTCTGTTTATTCGAAAGCTTGGTCCGTTTGAAGCAAGCCTGCGGAGCTTTAAAGAAGTATCAGCGAGATACCAATATCCAACAATTCAGCCAACTACCGCCACTTCGTCCCCTCTCTCCTGTGCAAAATAAACAGTCATTGCTACTTTTCGCAACGGTCCACGCTTTTACTGGCAAACGCATAGCTGTTCAAATAAGATCTCTCGTGAAGCTACACTTTGCAAATCTGTCGCTATTACTACTGCTGTGATCGCAGTTTCCTAAACCGCTACGGGACATTTCACCTCAGCAAGCGCCGCAGACCCAAGATAGACTGTAAAAAAAGCCTTCCTCCGAGTAACATTTAATTTCTATCGTCTTTTCACGCGTTACGTGACTGGTCAACCGCAATGTCGCATCCCACTACTGAAGCCGAGACAGAAGCTGCCGAAGCTGTTGTGTCAATGAATAGTGGCTCTGGGTTGCTGAACAGTAAAGCTTTTTTTCCACGCGACACGGAACGCCGTCAATCCATCGCTAACCTGTTGGAAGCAAGTACGATAGCTTCAAAAGAAATCCATGCCAAGTCTCATTCATTACAAAAAGACCAGGATGACAGCAAAAACTCGCTATTGCCACCTCCATCATTTCCATACCAGCAGCAGCAGCAGCAATCAATTCAGCAACCACTTCAGCAACAACAACAACAACAACAGCAACAACATTATTATACACAGAGCCCATTTTATTTGCAGCAGAATAAACAGGCAGACTTATATACGTCTACCTATGGAAACGCTGGAGGTGCTGCAAAGGATGGAACTAAAAACGTATCTCAACAAGGACGGCCATACCCCTATGGGGGAAATCCCTATGATTATTATAGTCAAGCATATCCAAGTTACTACTACAACCAATATGGCTTGACGGGTGCTTCACCTCCAGCGAACTCTGTACCTTATGGAGGTCCCTCTTGGCAGAATCCCCCGCAACAAAATTCTACCTCCGGATACTATGGAAACCCATCCAGTTATCCTGTAGACCATCGCCGATATACTCAGAACCCTCCTGCAACGAAACCTACGATACAATGTAATTCTTCACCGTCTGTTTCTGCCCAGGAACAGCCGCAGTCGCCGCCCCAAGCGCAAATTTCGCAATTCAAAATAGACTCTTATGATCAGGAGAAAGGTCGACAAAAAAGTGACGAAGGCGACACCTACGTGCCTGGAGGAGCTGTTATGCCAATTAAATCAGGAAACTCGGATGATTCAGCGAAAAGGAGCACTACTGATGTTGGCGGGGGAGCACAGCTTTCGTTTGCTGCTAGGAAAGTTCTTAATGACAAATCTCCTCGGCCATTTCCATGCACTTTCCAGGGATGCCCGTGGTCTTTTGCACGTCAGTCTGATCAACGGCGGCACCTGCGGTCACACCAACGGCCTATGTTTCATTGCCCTTACTGGCGATCTGATCCAACTTGTCATCGCAATGGCGGGTCTTTTAACCGACAGGATGTGCTGAAGCGTCATTTGAAATTAGTTCACTTTGTACAGTTCAAGCAGTCAGAAAGTGGTTGGTGCCGAGTGTGCCAAAAGATGTTTCCTAATCCAAAGCATTTTGTTGCGCATTGCGAAAAGTGTGCAGAGGAAGCGCGACCTACAGAATGGAGGATTAGTGATTCAGCTAAAGCGGCTTCAGATAACTTGGGTGCAGATGAGCATGGCAAGAAACAAAATATCACACAACAGCGAGGTGATTCAATATTGCAAGCTAGTAACGAAGGCTTAGAGCATACATCAACTTCTGAAACGAGTGATTTGGTAATGAACGTCTACATACCAAAACCCAAGGTAACCCGTACCAGAGTCCGCAAACAACATGACGCAGTTGCCGCGGCTCGAGAGGCTGAAGCATCGGCAGCAGCTATTGCTTCAGCGGGAGTTAAAGGGTCTACGTCCACTTTAAGCGCATTCACCATGAAAGAGACTATGAAATCTGCTGCCTACCGAAGAAGTTCTACTATTGGCGAAGTAAGGACTAAAGGGAGAGAAATAAGTCCGAATGAAGATGAGGATGAGCCTTTCCAGACCGCACATGAGGATTTAGATGACGGCCAAACTCTAGGGGCCAACCCGGAGCAGGAACTATTACTTGCACATATGCAAAATGAGCAAGAGATGGATGATGTCAATGTGGTCACATCCAACCTAGTAGTGAATTCTGGACCTGGTCCAATGTCCAGGCCATTGTTCAAGACTGTACGTAAAGTTGAGGTTG
>JAKVQY010000292.1:0-17888 GCA_030463045.1 Geotrichum macrosporum
AATTAAATTCAAGTTAAACTCTTACAATTTTACTTATTAGTCCGATATAGTGTAACGGTTAGCACGGTCCGCTTTCACCGGGCAGTTCGGGGTTCGATTCCCCGTATCGGAGTTATTTTTAACATCTACTAAGTACATTTATGTGATAACAGTTAATTAGACAACGGCGCGATATTGACTTTTTTTGCTTTTTGACTCAAATTTCTCTTCGTGTTTCACAGACGAGTTATTCATGCTCGTGTCTCAGGGTAAGGAACTTTGACATATTTCTACCTCAAAAATCCCTTTATCTGAATCCTTCTCTTTTGCTCTACAAAAAAAAATCGAAAAGGGGAAATATACAACTATTCTTTTACAGACAAATATTTCAGATGAATTTTACTGTGAATTACAGCCGTTTTATTTTCATTAACTCCACGTATTTTGCCTTCAACTAGATCGTGGCCAAGTTTCTGTTCTCACCACCATACACATATAGAGCTCCAAGGCAACGCGAAGAGAGACTTCTTGACACTGGGTAGCTCGCTTTTTCCTTTTTTCAAGTTCGGTGCTCATATTAACAGTCTATACCACTATGGCTGCTATTTTTGAATTCGACGATATGGACGATCCAGAGCTTGGTAAGCTAGTTAATGGCTTCCAAAGTGTTTCACTTGCAGCTACTACTAGTGTGTCCTCTAATTACGATCCATTAGAAATCCCAGGGGATTATGAAACAGCTGAACTTGGCGATACACTTGGTGAACTTCATAATCAAGCTATCACTGCTCGGCCCATTGCAATCAAGGACAGTGGTAGCAAACGACGTGGATCATTTGGGTCTTCCTTTCAATCTGGATCGGCTGGTTCAACTTTGAGCCGTCTAGGAAAGTCATTTGAGGTAGGTATCGATCAGCAGTTCGTATCCAGTTTTGTAGACAAAGAAGATTCAGGCGTCAAAAATCAACTGCGGCAGAAAAAGACGCCAAGCGATTTTGATCAGTTAAAAGTTCTTGGTCAAGGTACTTATGGAAAGGTTTTGCTGGTTCGTGAGAGAAGCACAGGTAGATTATATGCGCAAAAGCAACTCAAAAAGGCATCCATGATTGTGGAGGAAAAAAAAATTCTGCAGACGAAAACCGAAAAGGAGATACTAGAATCTGTGCGCCACCCTTATATAGTAAAGCTGTTTTATGCTTTGCAAGATCACGACAAGTTATATCTGATTCTTGAGTACGCTCAAGGTGGAGAGCTTTTTCACCACTTGTCGAATCAAGCCATGCTCTCTGAAGAGATTGTCTCATTTTATTGCGCAGAAATCGCTTTGGCCTTAAACCACTTGCATGTGAATGTTGGAGTAGTTTATCGTGACTTGAAACCCGAAAACTGTTTACTCGATGCTGACGGTCATTTGGTTTTGACCGACTTTGGCCTAAGTAAAGTCGCAACAGAGGATGCTGGAAAATGCAATACATTTTTGGGAACGCCTGAGTTTATGGCACCTGAGATTTTGAAAGGAGAATCATATGACTATGGTGTAGATTGGTGGTCCCTAGGAGCTGTTTGCTATAACTTGCTCACTGGTTCACCTCCGTTTCCAGGAAACAACCACACTATGATTTTAAACAAAATCAAGCGCTCCAAAAGACCTGACTTTCCCTTTTTTTTGTCTACAGATGCACAGGATATGATGACTAGGCTACTCCGCAAGGAGCCTAAGAAACGACTTGGATACAAGGACTTTGAAAAGACGATCAAGAAACATAGGTTTTTTCGCAAAATTAATTGGAAAAAACTGGAATTGCGTGACTCTAGTATTATTCCTCCTATTCAACCCTTGATAACTGATCCTGTTCTTGCAGAGAACTTCTCAACTGAGTTTACTGATTTGGTTCTAGAGACTTCGACGCAGCCTACTGCCATTCCTTTGAAGAATGGGGAACCAGATTCACATCCGTTTAAGGGATTTTCTTTTACTGCCAGTCAGAGCTTTATTGACTGCGCGTATTAGATTATAATGACTTCTGTCATAATGTCTTTTTCTAGGGATAAATGTATACACGAAATTTGTAAGGAAATTCTTGAATGACTTGCTCTGTCTCATTCCAAGGTACGCAAAACAAGCCCGCGTTAATCTGTGGCAAGTTGATAATAGGGAAGTACTCATTCCCTGGATGCAGTGTACTTATATATGGATCAGTATGCAATTGCCTAAGCAAATCACCCATGGCTGCTCTTGTAGCGTCAATAATAATATCTTTAGGTGATCTAGGCGCTCCACATCGAGAAGATGAATTCCCAACAGATGTGAACAAGCAAGCAATCCAATAATCGTTACTTTGAATCAGCAAACAGGTTCATAACAAGTTCTCTGGATTGGAATTGGCAGCTTCGCAATGATTAACATACTGCCTGTGAGCTTCAGGAAACAGCTTCTTAAATTGAAGAGCAATACCTCCACCCCAAGACCCCACACAGTTGCAGGAGTGACCTAGGACAGATTGAGGTGGCTGAGAATTAAAAAGATCCCCACAAATGTATTGAATATTTGATTTTTTGTGGTCATCATAGTCATGAGCATATTTATTGTCGTTAACCTCTGCCATTAAATTCTGTGAGAATTGCATACGCTAGCTATTTAGTAAAATGAAAAAGGTATCCCAAAGTAGGGCCTGAAAGGACTCGAAGTATGAAACTCCAAGTGCATCAACAGTATTTTTTTGATCTTTTTTTAAAATTTCTTTGTAACAATTATCTAAATATTATGTGATGATGTCATGTGACATTGCAGTTACCATTGCAAAATCCTTATAGGCAGGTTTCAATAATAAAATTTGGAGACTGACCATAAGTCTGGTAGTAATTTGTTCAAGACCTTTTTTCTTTCTCTTCTCTTCACCTCTTTCTTACTTCCTGCTACCGTCTTTCAGAAGCACTTCCCCCTTTCCAGAAATTTTTCTCTCTTCTCCAAAGGGTTTTATAGCTTTTGTTTCTTCAATTTGGGTCTGTTTTTTTTGCTCGGCCCCGTCCGATTGGCAGTCTGTCTGGCTCAATCTTTAGTCCACGATACTATCTGGAACTGTTATCCGCTTTCTTCAGGAATTCTGAAAGAGACCCGATTGAAACAGAGTGTTTTCAGAATTGCGGAAAGACGCACTATAACTCCCTTGAGTTCCACAGACATATCCACATTTCTGTGACAATTGGCTTCATTGTCTTTAAGTGTCAGTCAAAACCATTAGCACTATTGGCGCTTTAACGTAAGCCTGTCTAGCAGGTACGCCTTGTCTTCCGTTTCAAGCATTTTAACATAGTTTACGAAATTTCTTTCATAATATTCCTTCTCCCTCAGTACAAGGAGTTGTCAAGCCAATCAGTAATAAAGGCACCTCGCATCTAATTCATCTATGGAAGATATTGACGTTCGCATTCTTAACATTAGCAACAAAATAGCATCCATTCCAAATCAAGATTCAGATAATCAGTTCGTATCTTACCTTCCTTTCTCTGAAAGAGAGATATCTCCTGTACCTACTTTTGGGCAGGACTCACCTCTTTCACCCCCATTTTCTTCTTCCACCACATCTTCTAGGATTTCTACTGGCCAAAATACAAGTCCCACTACTTCGACCTCTTCTCGATCTCCAAACTGCGACGAAGGGAAGCAAGCCCCTAAACGACCTAATGCCATTTTTAGTCTTTCGAACAAAGTAGGTAAAAAGAACAACAAGAACAACACTAACAACGACAACAACAACAGCAACAGCAAAGCTAACTCCAACCAGCATCAGCCAGTATCAAAGGCTACAGATAACGGCAAGCTGGCTAATCCTGTTCCCAGAAAAAAAGCGGCTTCAGTATTTTTAAACGTGAGAGCTCCCCCAAATACTCGTCCAATGAATCCTGCTTCCCCGGGATCGCTCAGCAAGCCCTCATCCTCCCCCAAGCGGATATTAAAAGATACCAGGCGGTAAGCTTCCACCTCTGTGTATTTAATTTCAATACCTAACTAATTTAGACCTTCTCCTAGGACTCAAATGTTTACCAAAGAAGTAAAAGTTCAGGAGGTAAGTTTGGACGTGTTTTTACTTCATCTTCGACATCTAGATAATAGCTAATCGTTCAACTAGTCAACATCTCGGCCAAGCTCTCCGTTAGCACTGCCGCCTATGTTATCACCAACTCTACCATCTTGGTGTTATGGAGCTAATGAATCAGCAAACTCCATTCCAGAGAGGATGCTTAGCCCCACTCTTCCGGCTATATTTGGGAAAGAGCATAAACTGCCTTCTTCGCCAAAGCCAAAATTGAAAGATGGGAAGTCAAGTTCTGGACAGAGCTCTCGTCAAGGCTCACCAGCTCTGCTCTCCGATAATGACACATTGCGGAAGGGGAGACCGTCGTCAATCTTAGAACTCAAGGCGAATGATGACAAAATAGAAAAGAGGGACAAGAAACTGCTCAAGGTAATAAAAAAAGAAAATCAAGAGCCAAAGTCTTCAGAACCCTCTAAACTGCGACCTTCACCCGAACCTCCTGTCAGAAAGAGATCACCTCCCGAACCTGCAAAACGAAGACCTTCTATAGAGCCTCATGTGAAACAACGAGCTTCACCAGATCCAACAAAACGGTCAGCAATAGGCGATGTTAAAAAATCAAGACCCCGAAGTTCCTCTAGCTCAGATGACTCAGGTAGCCCTCCAGCAAAAAAGCAAGCCAAGCAAAAATCTCGAGGCAAACTCCTGTCTCCACTACCCATGAGCAATGCCCCAATACCCATCGAGTCGCCAGAACTGAAAACAATTTCGGAATCTAAGTCTCACATTTCTGCTGCTAGTGCGGCAACTCCAGTTAGTTCTTCCAAACCTAAGCTCACGAAGGAGCAACGGGCCAGCAACAACAAATTATTGATGCTGAAAATGTCTAAATGGTCTTACTTAGCGCGCTGCCAAAAGCACGAATCCGACAAGTATTCAAAAACTAAACCGCTAGTAGCTGGAGTCATTGCAATGGATGCACTTCTTGCATATATTGTAGCATTTGATTATGAAGATCGAGCTGAACAAGTTGTACAGAAACCACGGCACACACGGTCTTGGCAGACTCTTGTACCATACATCGGATGGCTTATCAATTTATTAGAAGAAGGAGACTGCCGTCATCTTATCGGCATGTGCTATCAAATCCGTGCATTGATTCATTTGAGAATGGGAGCAAGCTACCAGGAACAAGTTAACCACATAGTAGAGGAAGGGGACTCTAGAAACTACGAAAAGTTGTCTGATTTAACAATCAAGCTAATGAAATCTCAAGATTCGTCCGCATTAGATTTCAAACGTGGGGTCCGGGACTTAGGTATTGATAAGATTGAAACTGTCTTTCCCCAGACTTGGAAGAACAGAGACAGATCTGTGCAACCTATTAGTCGCCATGAAGGAGGATATCGACCTTTAGAAGACCCATATTTTCTTCCCTTGCATAGTTTTTCGTCTCTCCAAGAGGCCATAGCCCTCGGATATGCTGTCACAAAAGAATGGGCAGACAAGAATGATATTAATTGTGATTGGGCACTTGTGAGAGGACTGAATTGAGTTGTGGCATGAAATAATAAAAGGCTGAAAGCAGATATAAAACTGTGTATTATATATATTTATTAGAAGATAATGAGATTTTTTTATCTACAACTAATCGTTCCTACTATTATAAATATATATCTACAACTGAATCGATTGCATATGTTATTGCTATGGGTTTAAAAAAAAAACTCTCTTGCTATTATGTTTGACGTAAATATTCGATTTCAGGTGTTGACCATCAAAGTTCAAGCTACCTCAGTATTTTTAGATAAGTGGAAGAAGCTGTGTTTGTTCATTTCCTAACCCTGTAGTTCCTCTTTCGTAAACGGCAGACGTCAAGACCACTTTGTATCACACAACTAAATCACTTGCAACATATTTAGGAGATCTTTAACTAGATACAAGTTGCACTCATACTTGGTCCATGTTTTGCCGATGAATTCATACAACTCTAGTATCGAATTACCCTTTACGTTTCACTCATATGTTTTAAACGAGTAAAATCTATGATAGAATATGGAGCCTCTTTGGAACCGAATCACAGGAAGTCCGAGAAGACAAAAACAGGTTTCTGTTAGCGACATAGGATTTCAGAGGCTTGAAAAAACGAAAACTGCCACAGCTGAAATTTTGGTATGCTTTGCTCCTTTTATATTCCCTTGCGTCTGTGGAGGTTTTGAAGTCTAATGCTATTTTTTACAGAAACTTTTGAGTAAAGCCGAGAGCGAGTGTCGCCAGTATGTCCCTTTACTGAGTGCTGTACAAACAATTACAGAAATCTTTCATGCTGAAGGAGAAGTAACAAGGCTTTCTGAAAACAGTAAAGAAAATGAAGCTACTGGAACTGTCTTTTCGTCTTCATCCTATCAGTCGGCTCCAGACAATGACGGCAATCGACGTTGTACGATATATTTTTTGCGCAACCATGGGCTGATTACTCTGGCTTCTAAGTTTAAAGAACTTTCTGCCGTTATGATTGAACCTACTTTCAGACTTTTTCAGGTATTAATTGAAGACGTATGTGCCGTGGATCTAAGTATTGCTTCCGATCAGGATTTGACATTGGGTATAACTGCATTCCTTCAATCCATGATGACTTTTAACATCATTGGAAGAAATTCAGAAGTCAAATTTTGTGAGCTCATGTTTTCTATGGCATCTCTTATGAAAGTGTACAATGGCTTGCTTGTTTGCTGGTTTAAGACGATAGAAACGGTAGCAGGAGCGCCAAACATGCCGTCACTTTCAGCACCATCTACTATGAGAGTAGATAGAAGACGAACAGAAAGTGTTGGCAATGATGTAGTAGAGAGTGGATACCATAGAGAATTTCCCCTATTTTGTCTGTTATTGAATTATGTGCATCATGGAGGGAAAGCAGGCGACTATTCTCGTACAGGTCTGCTCTATCTGATTGAAGTAGCCTCCGAATCTGATGCATTAGTGGAGTGGGTTTTAATTAGTGATCTGGGATCTTTGATGGCGTCTGGCCTTTGTGCATTATATTCCCAGTTAAGTCGGAACTTTCAGCAGCAATCAGCAAGTCCTGAAGAAGTAGGTTTTTTGCAGATTCCAATGGTTGAATCAGCTGATTTGCGTACCTTTTTATCATATTTGTTATTCTGGCAAGATATGCTATCTTTCGCTCAAAAGTCATCCAGTTTAACTAAGAATCTAGTTTATCACTTTGATATTCTGTTTGTTCGCCAACTACTGTATCCATCGATTGTTGAAAATACAGACTCTACAGGAGGGTACTCAAATTTTTTCATTCATCTTTTCACGAGTATTTTGGATACTTTAGACCACAATCTTTTAAGCCAAACAATCATTTGCTACTTCATAGGAGCTCCGATTTCACACAACCAATATAGGACTTCAACAACAAATATTCGAATACCTTCGGTTCGTCTTTTCAACTCCAAGGAAGGGGCTCCTATTTTAACTCTTAATGACATTATAGGGTCCACCCTAGCGGCCAAGGAAAGCCAGAAACGAGTCTACGCACTTCATTTGTTATCTTTACTTATATCCAAGTATTACCCGTACGTCACGGATGTTTTAATTCCGACAACGCGAGTTCCCGATACACATGACGACTGCAACATGGAATATTTGAATGATCTCAACATAGTTCAAACTGTTTGCAGAGATACACTTGACGGAATCATTAGTCCAGAGATTATCCAGGACAAATTAAGCCGATACAAGCAAGACATTGAAGCCATTGTTGAACAATCCTTGTTTCCTGCCCCTATGCTGAAAGCAAGATTACTTCCAGAAGAACTAGAGCTGGCAAGAGCTTCTGACCTCCTTATACAGGCCAATTATCGGCAGGGAATTCTGAATATGCATCAATTACAGGAGATAGTAGAGGTTCGGAAAGACTTGCACTCCATTAGCTCGAACAGTAGTTTGAATATGAAAGAAGATTGCGTTTTGAAACATATTTTTGAAAGGCGACTACCTGAATTTTTTCATAACTCATGCTCGGAGAATCTGTTGCTTACTCTTGTGGTCATTGAGCTGGGTTCTAATGGATGGCTTAGTTTGCATGGCTGGGCCACTAAAATTTTAATGAATTTAATTATTCAATTAAAGCGGGACTATGTCACGGAACTACAAACTAAAATAGTAGATTTTTCTGTAATTCTTGAAGCATTGCAACAGAAAATAATTTCAAGTGAGTCGAATGGAGACAAAGAACAGATGGAACAACTATTAAATTCCGAATCCAATGAGAGTTTTAAAGGTCCGCTTGTTGCTGACAGGGGGAATACTTCTTCTGAGAGTTGGATGATCTCGTCACCCCAAAGGGCTAAGAGGCTTGTTTCGCGGTCGATTTCAATCTTTTCACTAGAAGCTGTGAGGTCTCTTGTTCTCACCCAAAGTGAAGATGGCGATACGGATGGATCAAGGTACAAGGATCGTGGGTCTCCTGAGCCCAAAGATAGAGAATATGGTGACTTGGATACGTACTTTGCAAGCAATGACTCAAACATATCATGGAGGGAAGACTGCTCCGCTGGTGCAACGGGAGTTCAGGATTTCGACGAGGAAGAAATTCAAAGGCGCCTAGAGAAAACAGTTGAGATCAAAGGGAAAAAGATTAAAATTATTCAGGCTTGTACAAATGCCTTAATTTTTCAAGATTTTGTGTGTGAATTAGAAGCGCTTTATCATGTCAGGTTTTGGCTTTTTGAAAAAGACAGATGAAGGTTTTGAACTCCTATGTAAAGCGGGGGGCTATTCTATTGTATGAAGTTTTCTAGTACGGAGAATAACTAAAATTAAAGGAAAAAGTTCATAAATGCTTAACGAAATAAATATTTTGCAGACAACTTTGACATAATTAACTACTCTACCTCATCGTCATAATCGATATCGTAGTCGTTTTCTTCAACAGCGTAGTACTCATCATCATGCCCGGGAGGGCTAAGTAAAGACTGAGAGTACGCGGCATCTAATTTCGACGACAAGAGTCCCAGATTATCATCATTATACTGCTTGCGAGTCGGTGTTGATAGGAGATGCTCAAAGGGCTTTTGCTGCTGCCGGACGTTCCACTTGAGTGTTCTTGAGACGGAGTCAATGTACTCCGTTGGCGAAGACACGATAGTTGGAAATGGAAATTGAGATGCACGAACTGTTACGTAATAGCCTGGTTGTAGCTGGAACCTGTGACGGCCGTCAAAAGAGGCCCAAGCAGTAGCGCGTGAGCGGATCGGCAGATTCACACGAAGTACCATTGAATCAGGCAGCAGCATTGGACGAAATGAAAGAGTATGTGGACATATTGGAGTAACGGACATGGCGGGGATTTCAGGGTGAACCAATGAGCCACCGGCTGAAAGCGAATAGGCAGTTGATCCTGTGGGTGTAGATAAAATAAGACCATCAGCTTGAACGACTGTTAGTAGAGATCCGTTACCGTAGAGTTCGAGCATGGAAACCCATGGGGAAGGGCCTCGGTCAATGACTATTTCATTGACAACTTCGTGGGTGGCAAGTCTTTTTCCTGAGCCATTGTGGATAGTGCAAGAAAAACGCATGCGAAGATTGACATTGATTCCGGATTCAAACACGCGGGTAAGGTCAGACTTGTAGTCTTCGAATCTGAAATGTGTTAGAAATCCCAAAGATCCGAGCGAAAATGAAATCACGGGAGGAACAATGTTTTGAAATAGTCCACCCACGTACAAAACTGTGCCGTCTCCGCCAAGTGTAATTACTAGGTCAAAAAGTTCAGGTGTTTTATTTGTCATTTCCGGTGACCAGTATTTTAGCAGGTCTTTGAAAGCAGGATTTTCTTTCAAAAGACTTGGAGCGTTGAATCGCTTGGAATTTTGAAGCTTGGAATCAACGTAAACAGTCATGCCATGAGGCTGGCCATCACGCGGAGTGGCCATGAGCCAGTAAACGAGATCTCTGGTAAGATAAATGAGAGAATTATCTCGCGCTTTTGTAACAATCATAACGGACCGGGCGTTGATTCTGATATTGGCCTGACCTAATCGCTTGGCCAGTTCTCTGACACCAGAAGCCGTTTTTACTAGCCGAGAATGAGATAATGTGGACATGTTATCTGTTGAAGAGAGGGCTTTCAGGACTTTGGAGACGTCGACAGCCTCATCGAATTTTGTGTGAACGTAGCAGGGTGTGGACGTCATGGATGGCGTCCTTGAGGGAGCTGAGGAATATGAAGACATGGTTAGAAAAGAGGAATTTTGAGAAATTATTGGAACAGATGATGTACAAATTGGTGAAGTTGCGGGTGAAGATCTTGAAGTATGAGAAGAAGAGCAAGGAGCTTTAACTTGTACAAGGGACGACATGATTGAAGCCGTGAGAGAAGGAGAAAAAAAACTAAATAAAAAAAATAAAAAAACCAATAAAAAGTCACCACGGACGCTGAATGAAAAGAGAAGAGTAAGAAGAAGAGAAGAGAAATGAAAGAAATGCTCTTGAAATAGTCCAAATGTGAGTTGAGACGTTTAATAAAACTCAAAGAGTCGGATTAACCTTTTCCAGTGTCCAACGTGGACTATGAGCGGGGAGGAGAGGAAAAAAGAGAAGGACTTGATTTCAAATCTTAAAAGCCGATAGTAGGACCGCGTCACGTTACTCTACAAAATGGATGATTTCAAGCGGCAACTGAAATTTCTCAGCAGCAGCGGGTTTTTAAAAAAATAAAAAAAATAAAAAAAAGGCTGTTTAGCATATTGATGAGAGTATCACTAAAGGATGCGATATCACGACGCTTTTTTTTTCGCCTTTAACTGCGTCTACAAGAAGAAATTGCAATTTTGTTCGTTGTAGTACAGCCCCGGTGATTGATGGCTGCGTTGTCTTAGACACTGGAATTGAAACGAATGCTTGGGACGCTATGATAGAAGATCAACGACAACAACAGTGAATATCAGGTTGTGATTCGGCAGGCATTAATTATTCGCCATGAATAGTTGGACGTTTAAATGTGAATCATGTTCAGGGCAGTTCCATTTTACTGCTTTACGGGCAGTGCTTTTTGAAATTTAATGGTGTCGTCGTCGTCGTCTTCTGATATTTCATTGTCTTTTTGACATATTGCAAAGTAAAAATGGTAAGGGCTATGGCCACAGTCAATGAGGTTTGTCTCCGAGGTTAATGACTTTCATGGGCACATAAACCTAGAATGTCGTTGAAATATAATCCCATGCTGTATGCCAAAACCAATCTCACTAGTAAACACAGACCTTGCGTACATGGGATTCCCTTGTTTTTCCCTTTTCTCTCTTCAGCAACATGCTCTTTTAGTTGTTCGTTTAATTTCTTAAGATTATCCCAGCCTTCAAACATTTCACAAATATATGGAACTCTATATCTTCACTTTAATTTTAATTACATTAGTGTTGACAAAACTCAAAATGATTTCTTCAAAGAAGAAAGAGCCAAGTAAACGCATGTAGGTATAAAGATTTCGCGCTTGTTGAAAATAAGCCATGTATATATTCATTATTACGTCCACTAGAGCAGGCAAATTTAGAACTATTCTAGTCTCAATCTGCTTCTTTTTCTTCTTCAAATTGTCCTTCTTTTACACTCACCTTTAATAGACCATCCTTCAATTGTTTCCAGCTGCTGCGTGCTATTAAATGTCTTGAATCCAGTCTTATGCCATTAAAGATAATAATAATAAAGATCCTGAATTCGAAACTCTTATAATCAAACTCTTTGGCGAGCTCGGTTTCTCTTCTAAAAAGGTTGCCTGACATTTTAACATGAAACATTCGAAATCATCTCCTTTTGCTTTTGGCATTCTTTTACTCTGTTTCATAATTCCTTCATGGGCGGCCACGCTGCAAACCGTCGGTGCGTACCCTTGCACTGACAGCGATAGCGAAATTTCAGTGAACAACTTTACTGTGTTGTTTGATAAAGAAACTAATAACGTCACTTATACTGTGCATGCATACGTAAAGTCGACTGTCCAAATTTTAGGTAAGTCAAAGTTGCAACGTCTTTGGTGACTTTGGACATGTTCTAACCAAAACCTAGCTGATATTAGTGTATATGCATATGGAGATAAGGTCCTTGAAAATACACTCAATTTTTGCCAAAACAACATTACTGAACTTTGCCCCATTACAAAAGGTAATTTCGTAGCGTCCGGAGTGCATTCGGTTCCTTCCCGGTTTACAACGTCTATTTCTCAGGCCGCGTATTTAGTGCCGGATTTAGAGGGTGCAGTTACCATCCGAATTTCGAACGCAAGCAATCCTACGCAAAATCTAGGCTGCTTCACTTCTGAGATTTCAAATGGAAAGTCTGCAAAGCTTGGAGAAGTGAAATTCACCACAGTCGGACTCGCAGTTGCTGCACTCTTGGTGTCTGCTGTTTCAAGCGCTTCTAATGGAGGATCAAGCGGAGGCTCTAGTGGTGGAAATGTTGCACCATTAGGTCATCCAATGACCACTGGAGGAGTAGAGGCAACAGCTACCGGTGCGTCAGGTCCAGGCACAAACGTTGCAGCAGGTGGGTGGCACCCGCCAGGCTTTGTTGAATTTGTTTCCGTCCTCCAAGGGATTGCCATATCCGGTATGTACTCACTAAATTACCCATCGGCGTACCGCAGTTTTTCGCAAAACACGGGATGGAGCACGGGCTTGATTACCTGGGGAGGATTGCAAAATAGCATTGATACTTTCAGGAGAAGAACGGGAGGAAACTTGACTGAGTCAAGCTACCAACGTCTTCAGCAAACCACACTAGTATACCGGGATCAACAAAACAAAAACTTTAGTGATATTGCTATTCCCCATACTAGCAAGTCCTTTGCAACTTCTGGGAATGGTACCTCCTCGCATGCCAGCCGAGTCGCTAAACGGCTATTTATTCGAGACGGTGCTGATCCTCTGCAAGCAGATCCAAGTACCGAAAAAAAGTATGTTAGCATTGTTGCAGGAATTAAGGCATATGTCGAGAAGGTTGCAATCCCAAGTACCAACACGTTCATGACGCTTCTTGTTTGGTGGGCCATAGTTATTGGAATCTGCATTGCTATAATTTTGATTGGGAAGTTGGTGTTGGAGCTTTGGTCAATCAAGGGAAACCACAAGAATCGATTTAGCGAGTTTCGGAGGCAGTATTGGACATTTTTAGGAGCGGTTTTGATCCGCCTGGTTCTTCTTTTTTATGGAATCTGGGTACTGTACTGTTTCTACCAATTCAAAATCGGTGACTCTTGGGGCGCGCGATTGCTTGCAGGGCTTTTGTTTGCTATTATGACAATTATTCTAGTTGCTTTTTCGCTAAGGATTGTCTGGCTTGCTCGCCATGCTTCAAAGGAAAAAGGCGGACTCGAGTACCTGTTTGCGCACAAGCCGTGGATCAGGAAATACGGGCTCTTTTATGACCAATTTAAAATTAAGTACTGGTGGTGTTTTATTCCTGTTATTGTTGCGTCGTTTGGACGTAATGCGTTTGTGGCACTGGGGTACGGTAATGGCTTGGTGCAGATTATTGGCCAGCTCGTTATTGACATTTTGTTGGCGATTTTGTTTGTCGTCACGATGCCGTTTAATACAAAGATGGGCAATGGCATCAATGTTGCAATTCAGATTATTCGGGTTGTTTCCCTGGTTTTGCTTCTCACATTTGCAGTTCAGTTTAACTTGGACGAAATGGTCACGACCGGAATTGGCTTAGCCCTTATTGTGATCCAGGCCGCTCTAACAATTTCTATTGCTCTTTTGATTCTTATCAATGGCTGTATAGGTCTTTTTAAAGTTGCATGTGGCAAGCGGCGCAAAGAAAAGAAAGGGCTACAGCAGCTTGACGAGCAAGAAAAGGAACATGAATCTTCTCAGGATGAGGACGAGAACGTTGCGCATCTGTATGATGAGGAGAGTGGAATTGGGCCTACCGATTTACCCTTGATCCGAGATGAAAAGGAGACCGATACAACCAGTATGGCAAACTCTACAGGACTTTACTTGGACCAGGCTGAGCGAGACATGGCTGCCAATGCAGATGTACCAATTCCGGAAAGCCCTGCTCTCAAACAGAGTCCTGCTAATCCAAGAACAGTGCAGTCCTCGTTAGCAATGGTACACAACGTTCCTGCCGGAAGCATGGCCAGGTCATCTTTTGAACACGTTAATCGAAACAGCACAAGATTGTCGTTTTTGTCAGAAAATGGGTTATCCTTGAACTCATCCACCACAAACGAAGACGACTACGAAAGTGCACACGGAACATTCATCCAGGGTGAAGGTGACGCCAGTACAAATAATACTCAAGAAATCGCACATTCACCCACATCTCCTACGAGTATGCGCCATGCCAGTATTGCTGGTGGCAGCGGTAGTGGGCCGGCTGCTGCTACTGCAGTTCGTTTGAACTTTAGTCGACCCACTGCACGAAATCTTTTGGCGACTGGACACGACCTTTCCAGTATAGCTTCAACTCCAGCGGTATCTTTACAAACAGACACACAAAATCTGGGTCAGAAATCCAGCAAGAGCCATTTACTTGGAAGTGGAAATAATTCATCTAGCGGCACTGATGCAGGCAGCTGGAGTACTGCATCGCCTAATGAATCCTTTTCAGATCCCGATCCTCCCCATCACAGTACGGTTGTCTAAACCGTGACCGAATTTTTTTATATATACTTGAAATTGACGTTGTGACATTCCCTGTTTTAATATATAATATAATTGCAAGTTATTGCCCATATTGCCGGACCTTGTCTTTGCGACTCGAGCAATATTCAACAAGCCAACTTGTAGCTGTACGATCAAGCACCATTCCCAAAATTTCGCGCATTTAAATTGTCATCATGAGTATTATTTTCCAATCGTCAGTTGTAACATTATTGAGACCAAACGTTGGATAGTGCTGTATTAATCTGGTTAGGCCCGCAGATTTTGCCTCTTTGGCCTTATTCCATTTGCGAATGTTCCTGTATTGGTAAAGATTTTATAAAGAGTTTAAAACGAAAGGTAAAATACGAATTTGGAATTATTCGATATGAAAATGGATACAGAAAGAGTTAAACTCAAAGAGGTTGGCCCAAATGGATGCAGTATACGGTCCTGTTGAAGAAAAAAAAAAAAAAAAAAAAAGCCTGAGCAATGGCAGCCAAAAGCCTTGTTTGAATTGCACCACCGGGGCGGACATTATGCATCCGAATAATGTGTTACCTTATGGTGACCAGTCTGGTGATTTGGCTGAGCGGTTATTGGACTAAGGAAATTTTGAAAAGTACGTTTCAGTCTACGAAACAAAAAAGCCAAACCGAACCAACCTACATGGATGAAAAAAATTTTTCATCATCAATTGCGGTAGCGAGAATTGCCGCTGAATCAGTAATCATCAGCTCAAACGAGACACAAAGCTTTAAATGTCTCAATCTTGCCACAGATGAGTATTATAAATTGAACTTTACTGGATGATGAAACCAGCACTGACAAAATGTACAAAGCCCAGCCCAGTGTGGACCAGGGAAAATAGAAAATAGAATTTATTTCAAGAAGGAAAAAAAAAATAATAAAAAAACACCGGTCAAAACATAATACTATGTAGACAAAAGAAGAGAAAGAAAAGCAAAAGAAACCCATAAAATCTATCGTGGAAAAAAAAAAAGGAAAGAAATTTTTTACAGTCAGGAACTCACTCTTACAACACGAAAACACTGAGCAGAGCACCAATAACAACTGGAGCAGAAAGTTGGAAAGCCTTGATTCCAGAGTTACTGTGAGCAACGGAGGTAGGCACTACAGCATTTGTAGTGGGAACCGAACCGTTTGTTCGACTAGTTACAACTGATGTGACCAAACCAGAGGTAGTGTTAAAATTGGCGTGTGTAGGACTGGAAACGGGAGCAGTGGTCGTGAGGAAAACTGAAGAAGTGGTTGTGAGGAGGACTGAAGAAGTGGTTGTATGGGGAACAGAGCTGGTTAAGTTCTTTGATTCCAAAGCAGCAGCAAAGATTGCACGTACACTACTAGAAGTTTGAACAAAGGTTGTAGAGAGGGTAGAGCTAATGGAGGTATGTAAAGTAGTAGAAGTGTGTACGTGATGTGACGAAGAGGTTGAAACGGTTGTAGAAGTAGTAGGACTAGCAGATGAAACGGTTGTAGAAGAAGTAGTAGGAATAGCAGATGAAACGGTTGTAGAAGAAGTAGTAGGAATAGCAGATGAAACAGTTGAGGTCGATGAAGTAGTAGTCACAACGGTGGTGGAAGACTCCGTAGTAGAAGGAGTGGCAGTGATGACAGTTGAGATGGTTTCAGGAACGGTTTGCAAGACAGTCAACTTTCCTTCATCAACAGTCACAGTGTGGACAATCGTTGAGTAGACTGTAGTCACATCAGCTTGGGCGCTTACCAAAGAGAGCAAGGCAATGGCGGTAGCAGCGAGAGAAAATTTCATTTTGATTGTTGTTTAGTGTTAAAGGAATGTGGTAGTAGGAAGCAATCTGCTTGTTGAAGGAATGAATATAGTTGGAGACTGTAAGCCTGACAATAATTTACGCCAAGAAAAGAGAAGAAGCAGGAAAAGAAGAAAGAAGGGAAAAAAAAAAAAAAAGAGAGAGACAAATATCAGGAATTGTTAGTTGATATATAGTCGCTGCAGTAACCCAGAGAAGGTGTTGAATTTCTGGCTGTCTACTTCAGAGTCACTCTTCTATTTGGGACCCATCAAACGTCGAATTGAGAAGGTGCGTTTCGGGTTTTTTCCAGAACAATAAAAAAGGTTGATATTAAAGGCCCAATTGGGAAAACTGGCTACTACACCCTTACCCAAAACGGATTATTATCATGTGCCGCGTTTGTGTGTATGGGTTAGGGTTGAGTATATACCGGTTAAAGTAGACTCTTTTTTTTTTCAGTGGAACAGATTGTAAAGGCGGTTGCTGCTGTCTCTGCGTATAAAAAAAAAAAAAACCCCAAAAAAAAAAACAAGACAGAAAACGGCAAATAGTAAACAGATAAACAATCACAGCCAGAGATACTACTCGAATCATTGCAATGTTTTAGAGGGAATTGGAATTGCCAAACAATGAAACCCGCTGTCATGTAACAACTGATGCTGCAAATGGCCGTGCTGAGATTTACCCTGCGTTATGACATGTACCATAGTGCTCTCCATGTGAAATTCTGCAGCTGCCATTTAATTAAGGCAAGGGTTCCTGTCAACGCTTCTCCATTGAGTTGTGTTACCTATCCAATATTGTCACGTGATGTTTCTGATTTTGAGAAAGCAATTTTCTCGCGGCAGGTGGCAGTGTGGGCGTTTTCGGAATGGGTTTGGGTTTATCGGAATTCCATCGCCGAAAGGCAGGTAATCGGCGACTAATCAATAAATGTGATTTTGGGTGTAGTAAGCAGTCTGTAAGTATATATCAGCACAGCTAAATTGCGCTCATGGAAAATTTTTCACTTCGGTGGCGTTGCAGCAGATGGTTTTATGCGGATAGAGGCGGATAAGCCCGAAATGGGCGAATTTGGATAGAGTTGGGCTTGGAAGCCCAAAGAGGACTTGACGAGGACAGAAAGAATGCTTAAAGCCCAAAGGAGAGGGGGTCTGGTAGTAGATTTTATTGGAACAATTGGACTTTCAAATTGCAGAGTTTGTAATGACCAGTCACACCTAGAGTCAGCCGTAGAGAATTGCTGCGTGATAGGCAAAAAAAAAAAAAAAGGAGAGGGAGGGTGTAGGGAGAGAGAATAGCGTGGCAGGTGGAGTTCATGGTACTACTTTTATGCCAAGAGCGGCACGGAGGGGCGGAGAGAAGAGAGCGGGTTGAGGGAGTGGAGTTGAACACACAGTCTGTGGACAGGCGGCAAA
>JAKVQY010000293.1:0-17830 GCA_030463045.1 Geotrichum macrosporum
TTGTTGTGTTTTCTAATATATATACCCCAATTGAAAAAAATATTGTACGATAATTTCATAAAAAAAAATAAAAAAAAAAATATATATATATATATATATATTTATTTATGCGGAACGACTCATGCTAATATTTAGTGCTTGGCATGCTAGCCCGGGATTATATTAGTTGCAGTGGAATATCGTTAGGAGTCAATATTCAACTGGCGGATAAGCGAAGAATAGAAACCAAGCTAGATACTCAAGTTGATTTACAGTGGAGCATACAACTGACAAACTGTAATCCACTTTGCTGGAGGTTATCTATTCCTAATTTTAAGATTTTCATGCAGCTACCGTGTTTGAACATAAAAAAATTAGTTAATTCAGTAATATTCAAACGACATTATGCTTTTACTATATTAGCTATACTGTCCATCTATCTCGCCAGGTTCAGGGCTGATGGACATTACCAGAAAGGCCGAGAGAAAGTCTTTAGAGAAATGAGTGATGAATGGGAAGAAGATATGGAAAGAGATGAGCATGTGATAAATAATTCAAGTTTTGATAACATAACATAATATAACATAACATATATTTTTAGATTCTCAACTTATAGAAATAAACAAAATATAGATAAAATAAAATAATAAAAAATTAAAATAAAATAAAAATAACGTGTTTAGAACACAGGTTGGACTGCTTCCTTTTCCCTACATTGTAGCTTTTTACTACCAAGTCAAATAACCTCAATTTGAGTGGGGTATATACAATTTGTTGCTATGGCCTATTTTTTCCAGTGGAGCTGTATTAGTATGCCAAAGTTATAATCAAGTGGGGAATGAGGAAGAGGGATATGGCCTAACGGAAGGAGCTTCTTAACTAAAGTAAGTTGACAGTAACCTGTCTGTCACATTGGGTGCCGGGTTAGATCTCCTCCTTTGTCTGATATTCGCCATATCAGAAACAAAAACAGGCCTGACGATGCTGCTTAAAGTACTCAACCGCTGGTTTCTCAAAGTTTCACCTCGAATACGAAAACTTGGAGGGAATCCGTAGCCTCAGCGCAAGACAGCCTTGTGCTGGCACTAGTAAGCACGGGAAGAAGAAACAAGCACCATGGCGCTACCCAGGATCTTACCTATAATACTTGGTATGGTACGGACCCGAAGTAGGATATGGGAAGATGATTGACTATATAACTATGATACACCTAACATAACTAAGAGTAAGAATAAACAGATATATCATCATCATTAAGTGGGGAATGAAGCGATAAAGGTTTGCTTAGCCTTTTTAGAATTTTAATCACGAAAGCGGCTAAAACAGAAGTGGGCCGTTGAGTTTGTCTCTATCTGGAGAATACAAGTTACCGTGGTCCCGCTCCTTAAGACCTCTTCAGTTCTTAGTAAGACAAGAAATTTTAGCGAGACAAAATATATATTTAAATGACTTTTAGAAGGTCAATGTTTTTACTTCAGTTTCAAGGTTCCTTCTTGTCTTGCAATAAATTTTCCTGTATACTATATTTTTCATTTGAACTAGTACTCAACTTGCCATTATGATCTTTTCTCCGACTGGAATTTTCACAGCGCTTGCCTCATTCTCTGTGGTTAGTTCACAAATCGCTCCGTTTCCCCAAACAATATTTCTTAGAGCAACCTCTGCCATAGTCCCTGAAAGTACTTTCGATCGACAGAATATTGATGTTAGTGAAGACAAGCACCTAGTTATACTTCCAAAGCCCAATCCCACGAACAAAATCCGGTTAGCTCGCAATAAGGATGGTACTATTTCGTATGACGACAACTATCTTGGGTTAACAGACAACATTCTTCAGTTTGGCAATAAAACCCAGGCAATCAAGTTTGGTCAAACATATTATAATACTTTGAACTTTGTTGAAATGTCAGGCGGCCTTAAACAAAAAGGTAAGCCAGATACAACATTCATTGCCATCCCGGGCCCCACTGCCCCTGGTTATTATTTAGTCTACAACACCCCTGGCGGATCCAACGTTCCTGAAATCTATCCAAGCACTAATTTGATTTACATGAATGTATCAGTTTGAACGCATTGGTGAGTCTGAAATGTGAAATCGCCAACGGCAAGTTTTAATTGCGATAAATTTTCATAAACTGCTCTGCTCTGAAAGGTCGAGTCACTTACTGCAATGTACTATACAGTCTTCAAATTTAATACATGTACTATAATGATAATTGTTTCTCAAATTTAAAATATAGCAAATATAGTCTGCAAGTGTTCTAATTTAAATTAGAGAAAACTTGATTACTCTTGCTGCTGTGACTTAAATAATATATTTGCTATATTCATTGAATTTGAAAAAATATTGCTATTATTTATTATCATGTAAGAAACTTCTCTCTCGAACAATATTCCTTTAACACAACTTCTACCACATCTGTTATTTATTTTACATATGAGGAGCAGACATTTCTATAAATTAAATGTATCAACTAGTAAGTCATTAGTGACGTTGGAAGCAAATAAATAAGCTTAACATAATAATACAAGAGGCAAATTTCCACTTGACTGTTTTTTCGTGCTTGACTGATTTCCTTCTTTCTTACAGAACTCTATTACGCTAAATAAAATAAAACTTGAGCCATGAAAAAAAGAGCCCACTTTTAATCTGGAAGCACATAAAAGGTCTTTTCAATCCCGTCATTAACCTGCCATTGATTACAAGTCTTGAAAGGTTAATCACTTAAGTGTTAAAACTTAAAGGGCGATGAGTGTCCTAGGCAAAAAGTTTAAGACTCCACTAAAGGTGAGAATCTCAAAGATAAAGCGCCCCGTAATTTTTTCTTGACCATTTTTTCTACATGCTATAAAGTTCATTATAACCAATCCAAAATTTTTTTTTGGCTAAATTGTGGAAAAAACAACAACCCTTAGACTGATAGTTCAAGTTTTGATAGTGAGATGGAGAATAACTCTTCTCTCAACTATTGAGTCGCTACTGTGACTTTCAGACCATATTTGATATATATTAAATTTGAGAAAGTATTAGCTAGATACAGAGCCATTAATCACTATTTGAATATTGAAGAGCCAGTTTACTCTGAATCGATGAATGGAAGTGATGAATTTAATACTGAAGAAGAAATAACGGAGGATATTGCTAGTTATTAGTAAGTCATTAGTGACGTTGGAAGTAAATATATAAGCTAAACATAATAATACAGGAGGCAAATTATAATAGGAAAAGTACTATTTTGCTAAAATAAAAAAATTAAAAATCTCTCTATGGTATATGCATAAGTTAAATGGAAAGCTTATTTACATATTATAGACTCTGAATTTTTACTAATGCTTTTAAAATATCAAACAGACATGGTTGTTATTGAATATTGAAGAGCCTGTTCAAACTGAATTGATGAATGAAAGTGATGAATTCAATACTGAAGAAGAAATAGCGGAGGATATTGTTAGTTATTAGTAAGTCATTAGTGACGTTGGAAGCAAATATATAAACTAAACATAATAATGCAAAAGGCAAATTATACTTTGTTTAACTATTCTTCTCTTTGGGTCTTAAAATATTTTTATTTTCCTTGCGCACAAAAAGCCCTCTAAGGAATACCTATTACTGGCAAAGTTTACGTTAAGCGAATATAGTCACAACAGTGGAATTAGTTGTATAAGACTTTAAGAGTTTGATTTCGCTGTATTATGCTGCCGTCACTTCGTCGTGCAAATGGATACCAGTGCTACATACAACGAGAGTGGGAATGCATTGAAATGCAGTGAGAATTAAAGACGAAGCTTTCGGTTGACAACTGGGGTAAGCCACTATACATGAATAATAGGAGCTTGTATCTGTCATTAATTTGGCCAGATTCTTGATACCTTTCTCCGACTGCTTTTGAAACAGCCCACTGTGTAAAAGGCACCAAGGGATATATCTTTTCTCCTAGAAAGGGATACTTTGCCTTCTTTGCATTGCACTTGTAGTTTAGCCGTTTTTATACTTCTGGTTGGCAATTAGATGCACTAAGGGCACGGGCAGAAACACTATAGTGATCGGTTCTCTCTCCTAAGTCGGTAGAGAAATCAGTACGCATCTAGCTTCTCCAGATCCTTTGCCCACGCAAAGCTCTACTGATAGCCCAATGCGCGAACTTTTGATTGCGCTGGCAAACATGCTTTGGATGCTGCTATGACGTCTTTTCCTTCTTTTGTCTGGGTGCAGAACAAATTTTTGTGGTTCTGATGAATTGACTATAATGAGTAACTTCTCAAAATTGAAATGTAGCAAATATAGCCCATTAGTTATAGTAGCAACTCAATCCTTGAGAGAATAGCTATCCTCCAACTTGAACTATAATTGGTATATATAAAGGTATCAATTTCATAATGATTCGGTGTGGCGGAAACAATTCGCGAGCTGGCTCTGAAGAACAGCTTCTTACCAGCCACATGTAAAATTGTCCCCGCTTTTTTAGCAAAATAGGGATAAGCTTCTGTATACATTTATGTTGTAGGGGAAGAAAATGTTGGAAAATTAATTCGTATATGAAATAAACTGTCTCTTTAAGCGTGGAGGCTTATCAGTTATGATAGATGATATGTGACTAACGCCGATATCCAAATGGCTTTGAAGCGTCTTACATCTAACTCTATCCTCAATAATTTTCCAACCTAAAGGACTCTAACCTAAATTTTATTCTGTAACTGACAGACGTTTCGGAGTTCCAATTAACTTCGTAATGAGCACTTTGTAAACTCTTAAGAATTGAAAATGATCCGTTTGCTCTCATTATTATTCAATGTCTATTTTGTCCAAGTTTATAGTTGATTGGCCTCACGTATCGTGATTCCGTACTATATTTAGTTTTGTGTGATTAATGTGATTAAATTTTTCTGAAACATCATGGTGCTTGTTTCTTCGCTCAAAGTATTTTTATAAGCAAAATTAAGTTCTGCCTTCAGTAGTTTGCATTTTAAAAATACTCGCTTGGTCATTGTTCATGGGGTGCTATCATCTTATTAATCAAGCGGCTTGCTCTGTGAGTAATTGAATAATTTGCAAATACACGAATGCTAACGGCTACTCTCAATGGTCCCGTTATTGAGTCTTATTCTCCGATATTTACCAACCAGCCAAGCTATCTGCTATTTACTATCTGTTAGCTTGTCTATACTCTTTACCAATCTCTCTTTATTTTCCCTCTAGATGAAGGTTTCCTTTTTTATTCCCCAGAGTTTTGTTAACTTTTTTCGCATAGTTCTTATTGATTATGATACATCTGTTTATTCTTACTCTTAGGTATACGAAGTCTATCATAGTTATATAGTCAATCACATTCCCATATCCTACTTTGGGTCCGTACCAAGTTATATCATGCAAGACCCTGGGTAGCGTCATGGTGCTTGTTTCTTCGTCCCCAGTTATATAGGTTTCTACTTTTGTTGTTTTAGTTGAAACCTACGACGGAGTGTTAATATCCAAGACCCGGTCTTTCTGGCCGCCTGTTGACCCCCAGCAGGATCAATCAGGGCCTGTTTTCGCATTGTTGTCCTCACCCTATAGGCAGACCGTAAACCTCCGGTATAACGTGACATTTGCGATATCCAAATTTTGCGAATGGAATCTCCTCTTCGACCTTCCATGCCCACAATTTAAAGTATTCAACTCAGAAACAAAATTAAGTCACTATATATAAACTTTAATGGCGTTGAAGTTGTCATTACATTTAAAGGTCTCAACCCTAGTGGAGCAAATAGAACTTGCCCTTTGGCCAGCCTATTTTCTGGCTGTGTTTTCCTAAAGCTCATCAGTATTATTGCTCTCCGTGCTCCTCGTAAGTAGTCACGTCGCCTAGGATTGAAATACTCCTAAAGCAACTGATAACAATACTGGGCCATATGTACTTGGATTTTTTTAATGAGTCAATCTCCATGTTGCCTTGTATGAATGCTGCCGAAATTCCAGCCCGCGATATGAGCTTTTCATTCTAGCTTTGCACATAATCGGAAGCTGCGCAAAGAGAATATGAGGCACCTTCAGCTTGGTAGTGAATGTTTTAGCCTGGTTAGTTTTTACCAGAAAAAAGGCTGTACATTTATTGTCCAATCATCCTCTTGAGAGAATTGGTCGACTGTTAAGTAAAAGCAATATATTAAGAACATTATTAATTAGTGCGAGAAAACGATTCATCTATATAAAAAGCCCAGATTACTATCCAAGTAAATCTAAAGGCCAACTTCTATTATTTCAAGGTAATTTCGTCAGATAAAAACCTTTCCCAATCGAGCACCCAATTTGGATCTCCAAAGGGTTTTAATGCTCTAGTCAAAATTTTATAAGTCCCCGCCGGAATGTCAGACAAGTTTCCAAAATTCGTAATTGGAAATGTCAGCTGCGGCGATGGGTACCGCGGGAAGTCTGCCTGAGGAAATGCCAGTGGTCCATTCACAGGATCTGCTGCAGCGACTGGACCTATATAGTTTCGCTTACCGGCAACTGGCGAAGGTACCCAGTCCCTGGACAGTGAGTAGCCAGTGGACACAAGATCTACGGACAAAGTCCGCGACCCAAACTCCATATCAATAAACAAGTACGGAAAATCGTTTTGAGAGATCGCAAATTCAGCGGGCAAATTCACTGGAGTCAGCCCGTCTTGCGTTAATCGCTGGACTTGAGGTGAGCCGGAAATTGGTGAAATATTGCTTGTAATTTGCTGAACGCCCATATATGGAACGCTAATAACCTCTCCATTATTGAAATTGATTTGAATCTTGCCCTGGTAAATAACTCCCTCATTTGTCAGGATGGGGAGATTGATCGATACGTAGAGAGTAGTAATTTCGCCTGGGAGCAGCAGCCACACAGCCGGTAGAATAACGACGCTGGCCTTAGAGTGAGTGTTGTAAGGCGGAAAACAAGCGTTTGGACTTCCCTTGGAGTCAATAGCGGTGACAGTGGTTCCAGGCACATGCTTCGCTGTGTAGTACAAAAGTCTGTTGCTATTATTCTTGATAACAATCTTCTGGGCAGAGCGACGGTATTTAGTGTCGTTCAAACTAATCAACGGAGAGGAAACTAGCACCGTTGAGTATTCTACAACTTTTAAGGCATCAACAATTCCCGCTCCTTGCTGATTCAAAGGTGCAGCAATGCCTTGGGAAACAGAAACGCCATCAAACAAGTCCAAAACAGTAGCTGTGCTAATCAGTCTGCGGTTGAACTCCAATGCGACATTTCGATTGGAATTGCCCAAAGACCTTGAAATTCCAAGACTGCTGAGGTATAACGCCGCTACTCCAGAAATATATGGCGCAGCAAAACTGGTTCCAGAAACAGTCACATATGTGTCTCCAAGTGTAGGAACTAAAACGTTTCCCCCGGGAGCAGCAACAGAGGGATAAAAGTAATTGTCGTAACTAGGACCCCAATTTGAAATTCTGTCCAGGTATCCGGAACCAACAAAAGCACTCTTGGCAGGAATAGGGGAGCTTCCCTCGCTAAAGGAGAGAGTGAGAGTGCTATTGGACTGGGATTCGAGCCAGTCACTATAGCGGTGGTCAACAAAGGCGCCACCCCGCAGGGCGCCTTGAAATGTAGGATTAAAGTTGTACAAAAGAGTGCTCGATGGGTTATTAATGAGCAAGACATATGTATAGCCCAGTTTGTCTACATTGGCAAACTGGTCAAGATCGGAGCATTGGCCTCTCGGAGACAAAAGAATGGTTGAGTTTCCAGCCCTTCTGGTAATGTTGCATGCAGAAAAGGGACTGACATCCACCTCGTATTCACCATCGAGAGGAAAATATGTACCATTTGTGGGCAAATAATTGATTTGCTTTGAAGCACCAGAAGATGACTTTGCAAGCGTGGGCCAAGTAGCAACATCAGTAGACTCAACGGATGCAATGGCAAGGGGGTTTAAACCAACAGCATTGCATGCAAAATAAGGCCCATCGAAACCACTATTTCCTGCTGCAAAGGAAACAATGATACCCTTTTGAACAAGGGCATCCGCCGCTACATTAATGGGATCATCTTGAAATCCACTAGGAGAACCAAGTGACATGGAAATAATATCCGCACCATCGTTGTATGCCTTCTCCATTGCGGCAAGAATGACGTCGATTGAAACATAAGAGTTAACCGAGGAAAATACACGGTATGCAAGCAAACTGGCTTGAGGAGCAACACCAACGTATTGCGGGGAGCTTCCTGCAGCGATACCAGACACTTCCGTTCCATGCCCCTCAGTGTCTTGAGGATCGACATCGGGACTAAAGCCGCCGGCGTAAGTTGGATTGTCTCCAACAAAGTCATAACCACCCTTGACTTTAAAAGACGGACCAAAACCTCCACCAAGAGCAGGATGATTGTAATCAACACCAGTATCAATGACGGCAATGACAACGTTAGCACCTTTGATGCCTTTGGCGTGTACTTGATCGACATTAGTTGCTTTGTGGGTTGCAGTCCAAGGTCCAGTAGACTGAAAGGAAATGGGAGAAGTAGATGCGCTTGATCGGCGACGAAGCTTGGATCGCCCATGCTTAGGACGAGACACTGGTTGAGAATGTCGAACAAGTCCAGTAGGCCATAGTTGTTTGACATAGGGAAGAGACGAGAAATATTCAATAGGGGAATCAAACTTATCAGGAGTATTGGACACGAGGCTGAAAGAAACGCCCGTTAGTGCAGGAGACGAGTAGTTATATTTTGAAACCACAACGACATTATCAGCCTTTAATCTATTGTAAAATTTGTCATTTGGGCATCCAATGGAGGAGCAGTCGGCCAATGCAGCACCATCAAACTCAACAATGAAACCGGGTTGAACATCTTGGTTACTCGAGACAAATGATATGAAAATTAAAGATAATAGGGATATAAGAAAAAGCATAATAATTGCTTAAATATTTGTAGAAATGAAATAAAACCATCACTGAGGAAAAGAACTTATTTATATTACGTTCTTCGTGAAAAGAAAAAAAAAACCGTCTCACAAGCGCAACCAGACAGTCGTGGCACTAAACAAGTATGGAACTCGAAAATGGTATCAAAGGGGTAATGGATGAAGGAGTTTGCATGTATTCAAAGCTCATTATTCTGTGCTTTTTTTGGGGATGCTGTGCCACGACATTTAGTGGAGGTTTTGGGTCGAACCTATTGTCCTTGCCTAAAGAAGTCAAGCTTTGAAGACCGAAACTTGAGTACGCATCTAGGTATGTTTTATCACAGCAGCAGCACTAAATTCAGCATTAGGCTAGTTCGGGCCAAGCCAGACCTACTACGGGCTCATAAGTATGTCCAGATACCGTCTTCGCTTAAAGTGTTTCAAGTAGGACTCCAACGTCGCGGATACTGCGCGCTTACAGAATTCAGTAGCCCAACACAGGTTGATTTGGCGATTTCAAGCCTTTTCGAATCTAACTGGCGTCATCCATTGCCATGCTTAATTCAACAGATTCGGGCTTCCGGCTTGTTGGAGTTTTGTTTTAGAGTCCTGAAATTTGAATTGTGGAAGATGAAAGGAACACTTTAGGTCTCCCAGATTAATTGTAACGGATCAAGATACTTTGGTCAACATGAATGTTTAGTTCCCGCTCAGTCTTGAGTTTCACAAGGCAATTTCAAGTGTGTGTCGATATCACTTGAGCATAAGCTCCATCATTGATTCTGAAGCTATTTTAACTCAATGCTACTAAACCAAACTTGTTCAATAAGGCTAAACGGCGGTTTCGGACACTCCAAACCAAAACCTTATGCATATATCTGTGTTCAAGCAAACTTGTTGGCAATTCTTCAATGGCCAGTAGTTTTCAAACATTTTGGTATATTGTGTGTACAACTACATGAAATACTCTGATTAAAGCAGTTGTCAGTAACTAACTGTAACGGCCCATATTGCGAGCATACAATTTGATTTGATTTTAATGAAACTCTGTCTTAAGTGTCCTTGCCAGCAACAAAGTGACATGAATTACTTTCTAATATGGGAGTTATTTGAGCTCAACTTACGCCAAAGTCATAACAATGGAAGCAAATCTCCAAAATTTCCCAAAGCATTCGGAGAGTCTAGCTAGATTATTCCACCATCTGCCCATTAAGCCTGCTGGAAACAAATCCTCTCCGGTCTTTTGCAGTTCTAGGCCGGCTAAGCCAAGTACTTTTCATGGTCTTGACAAGGTGGTCAACTTTCTTCTGATTAACATCCCGTGACTGTACGGAGGCAAGCACATTTGTGCATTGCATTAACCGAACGGAAGTATCTGTTACTGTGCGGGCAGAATCAAAATCTAGATATGCTTGAGAGATAATATCTTGATATAGTTAGCGACTTAATGCAAGAAGGATCTAAAAGATATTTAAACTCACTTTCTAATCGTCCACTGATGGGGATTATCACATAGTCGCGAAATGATATGAGTGTGATTCTTCGAATACAAAGGTTTTCATCTGATTCAGCTAGCGAACTCCAATACTTGACAGCCTCCCCGGTACCCGATAAAACAGGACCTGCTCCCTCAAATTCCAGCTGCAGAGGCAAAAATACTGCCTCCCAATACGGTAGAACTTGAGAGAAAAAAAACTGCCAAAAGTCTACGAGCCTGGACATGAGCTTCGAGTCGGCAACTGTTTTCAATGGTCCATCTAATTTAAGCATACCCTGCTTTGTTAGATCCTTGAATTCGGCAATTACCTCCTTGGCTGAGGCGCCCTGTTGCACGCGCGAATCAAGATAAAGTGTCACTAGAAAGTTTACCTTCTCAACTGGAGTTCTCAAGCCTTCGCCATTGAACAATGGGAGAACCCATTGTTTCAGCAAGCTCCAAGATTCTTCAGCAACAAATTCCTTATCTTCCTTTGGTGATAGGCTCTTAATTTCCAAGGCAGGCAGGCTTTTTAGCATTGGTGTTGCATAGTTGAACGTATAAATGCTACCTTGATCTGAGACAAATTTCGAATTAGATGAACTTGATGAAAACCCCACGCCGGCATGCGGGTCCTTTCTGGCTCGAAATGGGTTTTGGTGATACTTGTGCTTGTCATCGCGGGCTCCCGTATTCATGGGTGACAGGGCGTTTTGAATTCCCCCTCCCATTGTAGCAGCGATTCTATCTAGTTCTCGAGATGGCCGAGCAATAGAAGGCTCAATGTTTTCTTCTTTTCGCTTGCTGGTTGCCGATTGAGAACCATGAGGTCGAGAAAATAGTTTACTCTTGCTTGACGCTGATTCTTTCACCTTTGGCTTTGTAGAATTCGATGCCACCGTAACCGAATTTACTGGTACATTGCGAATAGAGTTGATCGCAGATTCTGTATACTTGGCAACCTGCGTGTCTGAGAGCACTTTTGCCGGCGCATTTGACTCGGTATTCAAATGTAGCGGTTCATCCGCAGTTGTAAAGGTCATTGGGTTTCTAATCCCTCTGCCATAGTTGATTTGTCCAGTAGGAGGTGATAAATTTAATGTGCTGCTAGAATTTGGGAATATGACAGTTGTAGGAGAAGGTAGGTTACTGGAAGATGAGGAAGATGAAGAGTTTGTTCGAGTCCTCGTGATAAGACGAGGAAGGTCTCTTGTCGCCAGTCTCTCTTCTGGTATTGATGTGAACATGGTTGCTGTGCGAGAGTAGAGTTCTCCCAGCAAGAAGCTATTTGGTCCAAGGCCAACTATAGTGACCAAGTAGGGCCACGGTATAACACGGTACGGTCATGAAAAGCACAAATGTACACAGACAATGGCTACTCGGAAGCAGAATACATGATGTTTGTATTCTTGAATTGTTACCTTGATTGCTTATTTAACCATTAAGTTGACGACACGCTGGAAACACTTGCTTCGTACTTATCCATGCAGCTATTTATTTATCTCATTAACTTTATTTGCTTCACTCAAATAGCAGACTTTGCATTGTCCATCAGAAAACAATGGCCAGTTTAAGCTGTCAGGGACATAACCGAACTAGTGATCGACGATTAGTTACCGCAATAGCAGTAGAAGAGCTCTTTTCCACAAGCAGGTACAAGAGCATTCATTCGCATACCACTTTATAACCCGCACTAGATGTTGAAGCACCCATGAAGGTTGCAGCCAGCTTGTCCAGTACGTTTTGCTTGAGTAATTGTACTGTCGTCGCGGTTGTCTATATGGGTATCTAGCAGCCAGAAGAAACTAGACTCACATCAATTTTGGAAGGAGTTTCAGGGGTATCGATGAAAAATTAATTGTAAGACATTAAAAGTCATTTCATGGATTCTGTCAATCATTGTCGATATTGGAGCAGAAAGGTTTAGGTAGAATTTACAAAGGTCTCAGAGATTGCCAAAGGTCTTGAAAAAAGCAGTGAGGCTGTATGTGAGAAGCTTCCCTGCCCTGGTTCCAAGGCTGAGATTTAAGATTTTTTTAAGGGCATTCAAGATATAATTTCACATGGATTTCCACATTTCTTCTAACCTTTTTTTATTATTATTATTTTTTTTTCTTCTTTCACCACAGCTATCCCTGTTTGCAATATATCTCTACTATGAAAATGCTTTGGAATAGCCTTTTAATTGTGTCTGCCATCCTGGCCACTTTGGTCCTGGGAGTCCGTGGCGATGATTTATCTAACGACGGCGAAGATCCAGTCATTACCCACAAAGTCTTCTTTGAAATTCAACATGATGGCACAGATCTTGGTAGAGTTGTCATAGGCCTCTATGGGGATGTCGTTCCCAAAACTGTAGAGAACTTTCGTGCTCTGGCCACGGGTGAAAAGGGCTTTGGCTTCAAGAACTCTGCATTTCATCGAGTGATTAAGAACTTTATGATTCAGGGAGGAGATTACGAGCTTCCAGAAGGGTCTCAAGACAAGTCAATATACGGTCTAAACTTTCCGGACGAGAATTTCATTGTCAAGCACAAGCCAGGAAGGTTGTCCATGGCCAATGCTGGTCCAAACACCAATGGAAACCAGTTTTTCATTTCCACAGCGCCTACTCCTTGGCTGGACGGTCACCACGTTGTTTTTGGGGAGGTTCTTGAGGGCTTTGACGTTGTTCAAAAGGTTGAGAAAGTGGCGACGGACAATGGGGACCGGCCATTGAAACCTGTTGTTCTTGCCAATTGCGGTGAAATTAGCTCACCGAGCACCCGCGAGCAGGAACTGCTCAACGTCAAGAACTATGCCTTGTCGTACTTTGCCGGCCTCTTAGCAGATGTCAGCTTTTAATGAATATGCTCGGTGCTGGCCGCTGGAGTATCACTGATCAACCCTTAGTTTGCTTGGTTATCGCTGATTTAATGAATGCCTGTTGTGTAATAATATACGTAATAATTAAGCCGCTACTATGGTAATGCTGAGTCATAAAGTGGTCCGGGGACACACCGGTGTTTTTCTGGGGAAACAGGGCCGCCCAGCCAAAAAATAAGCTGAAAAATTCGCTTACGTCCGGGATTTCTCCCCTCTCCTCTAAGAAGGTAACCGAGAATATAAATATCCTGCCTGAAGACTTTTCTTCTTTTCTTCTTCATCTACAGTCATATACGGCAACTATGATTTCTCTCAAACCGTCTACTCGTCTTGTCGCGAGACTCACATTGGGCTCTTCTCGAACTTTTATTTCCCATCTCTGCCACTACCACTCAAAAGTCTCGTCAGTGACCGATGCAATCAAGCCGCTCAAGAGCGACTCCACCGTTCTCTGCGGTGGATTTGGTCTCTGTGGCGTGCCAGATACTTTAATCAACGAGCTGGTCAAGACGCCGTCAGTGAAAAATCTCACGGCTGTATCAAATAACGCTGGCATCGATGGATGCGGACTCTCACAGTTACTAGTCACTGGCCAGGTTTCAAAAATGATTGCTTCTTATATTGGAGGAAACAAGACATTTGAACGAATGTATCTCTCAGGTGAAATTGAGCTGGAACTGACTCCGCAGGGTACTATTGCAGAAAGGGTACGTGCTGGTGGTGCCGGAGTACCTGCGTTTTACACTCCTGCTGGCGTGGGCACTTGGATTGAGGAGGGAAAGATACCAGTGAAGTACTCCAAGGACGGCAAGACTGTTGTTAAAGAGAGTGAGCCACGAGAGGTGCGCGTGTTTAATGGTAGGCAATATGTTTTAGAAAACGCCATTGAAGGTGATTATGCTTTGATTAAGGCATACAAAGTAGACAAGCTGGGTAACTGCTGGTTCCGTGGAGCTGCTCGTAATTTTAACAGCGCCATGGGCCGCGCAGGCAAGTACACAGTCGTGGAGGCCGAGCATATAGTTGAGCCTGGAGAGATTCTACCTGAAGACATCCATCTTCCCTACATTTACGTGAACAAAGTTGTACAGTCTACGACTCCGAAGGATATTGAAATTTACAAGTTTGCGGTCGAGGAGACGTCTGCAGAAGGTGAAACTGAAAGCGAATCAGCGATTAAGCGAACGCGTATTGTTAAACGTGCGGCATTGGAGTTCAAGGACGGTGACTTTGTAAACTTGGGTATTGGCATTCCCACTCTTGTACCAAACTATCTTGCGGACGACGTCCACGTCACTCTGCAGTCGGAGAATGGTATTTTGGGTCTGGGGCCTTATCCCAAGAAGGGACAAGAAGATCCTGATATGATTAACGCTGGTAAGGAAACAGTGACACTTGCACAGGGAGCTTCGTTATTTGGATCGGAAGAGTCGTTTAGCATGATTCGTGCAGGCCGTGTTGATGTCACAGTCCTTGGAGCTATGCAAGTTTCGCAGTACGGAGATTTGGCGAACTGGGCATTACCAGGCAAAGTCAAAGGTATGGGCGGAGCCATGGACCTTGTATCCAACCCAGCTGCTACTAAGGTAGTTATTGTCATGGAACACACCGACCGCAAAGGGCAACCGAAGATTTTGGAGACTTGCAAGTTCCCACTAACAGGCAAGCGTTGTGTTTCTAAGCTGATAACAGATTTGGCTGTGTTTGACGTGCACCCTACAGAAGGCCTTACTCTTATTGAAGTTGTGGATGGGTATACTCCGGATCAGATTCAAGAAATTACTGAGGCAAAGTTTAAGGTATCAGACAAACTCACGGCCTACAGAGGTTGATTTTATATTGGTATAATTAAAATTATTTTCACGTTCATGCAAAGTGTACCTTTTACCTGTTATTCACAAGCAGTTTAATTAAGTTACTCCGCCTACCAACTACTCACTTTTTTGTATACTCACTTTTAAGTTATTTTCAGCGCAAGTCATTATTATACCAGTGGTTTCCCATAAACCGTCAATTGAACAAGCTTTGAAATTAATTTTATTGCTCTTCTATGGTTGATTTAAAACCTGGCTCTAAACTGCCTTAAATACAAGTAATCGTCCATATGCTCCTTCACGGCTGCTTTTATCTCAGCAGCTTGCTTTGGGGTATACTTTTCAGCCCAAGTTTGTTCCCATTTCTCATAATCCAGTTCAAAGTCTTCAGCCGCACCGCACTGCGCTGTTACCTTGGAACCATTGGCGCCAAATCCTTTTGAGTTGAGAGCGTCATCATGAAATCCTTTCCATTTTTCAAACATGGCGATTTCTTTACTAGAGTTTTGTTCCCATTCCAGCATGGATTTTGTGAATTCAATATGGCCATGCTTGCAGACCCGCTGGATTACTCTTTCAGGAGTTGCACAGAGGTCCTGAGAGTCAATCACTAGTAGTTCGGTGTTGGAGTGTCGCAAGTGGTCAAATAAAAGACGCAGCTCGCGGTACCCTGCCTCACTGCTTCTATACGAAGTGAAACCGGTACGTTCGCTTAAAGGTGGCATGCAGCAACGGTAGTAAGAAGGCACTGCAAGATGCGGAGAGCGCAGTAGAAACACAAACCGCATGGGAGTGAGGATCTCGCTAGGTACGACAGTGGGGTTCCCGGTTGGCTGTACGTGCTTAGATTTGGCTAACGATGGTGCAGTCATAACCTGGCCTGAATCGCCAGTCACATGCTGGCTGTCACTTGTGTACCTATGCGCGATGGGAGGAGGTACGATATACTGGACCATATCCTTGATGACCACATTTGAAGGAGAATTCAAATGTGCAGAACCAGCTAGCTGTACAGCTCTATTCACGGCATCCTTGATATCCTGGACAACGTCCGAGTATGTCGTTTGGCTATATGGACTATCTTTGCATTGTTCGTCAGAAAACCTAGTTGACATTCTCTCAGGACCAAAATAGAAGGCATCACCAAAGGGCTCGTGGACACAAACTGTGTCAACTGAAGATCTTGTAAGGAACGCACGTTCAAGCGCGGTCGAGGTTGAACGAGGATGAGTAGCTATAAAGAGAAGGTTTGGCTGAGGAGCAGCGCTGGAACCTTGACTGGCGGACGCCGAAAAGAAGGTTGACTCTGCTGCGGTCATTGTGTATATCAAAGTCAATATTTCAAGGAATATGAGAGATTACTTTCTTGCATATGAGAACCAGGTGGAATTGGTGTTGAATTTATATACTTTTTTGTAACTCAGCTGGTACTTGATACTAGAAAAAAGCATTATTTTTTTTACCTGAACTTTACTAGCCACAATTGAGTACCAAGACTACCACTGGAACCAATGCGATCATCTCACCAAGTCAATTGAAGCCCTATAATCTACATTGACATTAACGTCAGTATTTGCAGTGCACAACCTTGAATCTTGATGTCAAGTTGCTCTACTTGGCCGTGTTGGAAATGCTTTGAAAAGCTGGTTCTGGTGAGCATTTCTAAGGGCGAAAACCTAAACGTTTCTCGGATTGCTCTGGCGTCTGGAATGTCTCTCTTGAATGGTTCCATAGTGCTCAAGATCCGAGGCGGATTTCAATATGGACTCACGGCTACTGGAGGGAGGACTCTGAAACAAGCCACAATTGTGCGCCACTTTCTCTCGCTGGGAAAGTAAAAACTTTTTAACGTTCAAGCCACAATCAGTAGTAAGGGCTGTGTTGAGTTTGTCCAGAGAAGTGGGCAATGGCGAGAAGACTAGATGGCAAAGGTGGCAATCAGAAAACTCAAGTCCTAAGTTCCAAGTTCCAAGTATAACCCAGCCACACGTTACGGGTGAAAATATATTTTACGCGCGCATGTCTTGCAAATCTTGGGCAAATGAAAATATATATTGTGCTTTTTTATTATTACTTTAATAAACCAACAGTTTACTCCAGGTCCTTCTTGAGAGTGCCCATGAAAGCATGCTTCTCAGCAGGAGTCTGGAAGCGGCCCTTACCGAACTTGGAGGCAGTGTCGATCCACTTGAGCTGGACCTTCTCGAGGGCCTTTCTGGAAGTGTGAACCTTGAGAGACTTTCTGATGGTGATGACTCTCTTCTTGACACCGGGAATAGAACCCTTAAGAATAACAAAGTCATTCTTAATCTCACCGTAGCGGACAAATCCACCCATGGGAGTAATGGTCTTCTTGGTGCGGTCAAACTCAGTAGAACCGTTGGACTCGTCGTCACCCTTGCCAATTCTGTAGATCTTGTGGTTGACGGAAGTTCTGTGGTGGTAACCGTTCTGACCAGCACGGGCAACAGTCCACTGAACGTGGGAAGGATGCCAGGCACCAATACAGGCGACCTTTCTGAGACCTCTGTGGGTCTTTCTGGGAAGTCTGGTAGTACCCCATCTGTGGGTAACACCCTCGTAACCGTGACCCTTGGTAACGGCAATGACGTCGACATTCTCGTCCTGCTCGAAAACAGAGGCGACATCAACAGTCTTCTCAAAGTGCTCCTTGGCAAAAGCAACCTTGTCGGCAATGGAACCACCATTGATCTGGATCTCAGCAAGATGGGCCTTCTTCTGACCAAGAGGGGTCTTGCGGATCTGAGTGTGAGCAAGAACACGGACAACAGTGGCGTACTTGTTGATTCTCT